>CAUYON010006057.1:0-14467 GCA_963573935.1 Arctocebus calabarensis | reverse complement strand
GGGGAGGGGAAGGGTGGGGTGAGTGGTGTGTTGCTCGTGGATTGGCTGGTTTGAAAGTCTGGCAGTCAGCCAATTTCACGGGCGTGGTAACGGGGAACGCGGGGTGGGGGTTGGAACGGGACTGAGGCTTGGGTAACCAGGATAAAGTGGGTGTGGGCTTGACCCGCGTATGGGGAAACAGGATACGGTTGGGCCGGTTGGGTAACTTCAGGGTGGGGGTGCCTGGAGCGTTCTCGGAGAGTCCCTGCTCACCGTTTTCTGGGAGACTGGGGTTATCAGATTTGACATATTTTAAAAACCATGGAAGACAGGGAAAAAAGAAAAAGAACTTTGTTGTTACTGTATTTTTAAATATTATTTGATTTTGAATTACAAAGATGGGAAGGGAGACCATAAACTTTTCTGAATCCGATTCTGCCAACAGATCACAGGAAAATTGGGAGAGGGACCCTGCCTGGGGATACAGATCAGGACAATGGGTATAGATTGGTGTGTCAATCAGAGCCCCAGAAAATATTGTTAACAGTAACTTATTTCTTTTCAATTTTTGTATTGGTGTTAGATTAAAATCTTAAATGCTAAATAGGAGTTAATTGTAATCTAACCATCTGCTAGTAATCCTGACACAAAGGTCACTGCAATAAATATAAAGCTTATGGATAAACCCTGCAGGAAGTATTTTTAAAAAAATAATAGATAGTGGTAGCTGCTCCAATGCCTGTGAAAAATCAACCTGATACGGTAACTGCTTATCGATTAATTCTGTCTAGACTGGGAAACCATGTACCAATTTAAAAATAGGAAAACATAGTATGCTTTTTACAAACTATGACTAAGCATGATGAATAAGGTAAAGTGTGACTTTTCTACATGATCCACTAATTTAAGTTATTCATAGTTACTCACCTGACATTTTCGAATTAGTTTTTATTTTTCCAGAAAAAAACCCTGCAATTCATTTTTGAGTTAAAAAGCCAACACTTTTTTTCAAGTCATGCTTGATTTGTTAAAAATAAATTGATGTCACTGAATCAACGGTCAGCCTTAAGCTTAACCTTCATCACTGAAATACAGTGGCCCTCCCAAACTGACCACCTCCTTAAGTTGACCTAATTTGCATAGACCAGACACACATCACATATATGTATCAGGTCGGAAGGCCCAGTTCCATATGGTGACCACCTCTGTACGCTGACCCATTTGTGACAGTCCCTTGGTGGTCAACTTACAGAAGTTCCAGTGTTGTTTCTTTTTTAGATGTTCTGCACAAGTCACCCTCTGAGTTTCCTTTCTCCCTCCCTGGACACTCCTTCCCAGCCTCCATCTCCAGATGGTCTCATCTCCCAGGTCTCTCCCTGATGTCGGGGAATCCCTGAACTCTCAACCTGACCACTCGCCGCATCCAGTTCCATGGCTGTAAATGCCATCAGTGTGTCAGAGATTCCCAAATCCTTTTCTTTAGTGCTAATCTATCTCCTAAACTAGGTTCACCTATACAACTACACTTTAGATGTTTCCATTTAGATAACCACTAGGCATCGAAATCATAACAGGGCCAGACAGAATTAGTGGCTCCCCCCACCCCAACACATACATCCCTCACTTGAAAATACGCCTCTTCCAAAGGTTTTCTCCATCACAGAAACTGGTCCTACCACCCTTCCACCTGCTTAGGCCAAAAACACTATGTGCCAAAACCTGATTCCTCTCTTCCTTTATGGTAGAATTTCACACAAAGGCCCGGATCTCTGTGTTCAAAATGTATATGCTGCATCTCCCCTTGAAGCCCAAGCCTCTATATTCTCTCTTCTGAACTACTGAGCAGTCCCCAGCTGTCTCATGGCCATTCTCTGCCCATCTGCAGACTCATTCCATCCCCCACTTTCCCCTGCGTGATTTTGTACTGAAAGTAGAATTTAATTCAACTCTTCCCCATTACTGAAAGCTGTGATATTTGAAGTGAGGCCAGAGGACCAGCGATATGGGTTTCACCTAGAAGCTTGTTAGTAACGCAGAAGAATCTCAGGTATAATGAACCAAAAATTGTGTTTCATTGAGACCTCCAAGCGACCCACAGGTGTGTGAAAGTTTGTAAAGTGCTCCCTTAAAAGGTCCTCCCAGAGCTGAGTCCGACTTGCTGTCCGGACTTGCGTGCTGCGCTCTCCTCTCCGCTGACCACACTCAGCCACGGCCGCCTCCTCTCTTTCTGCAGAACACACTAGGCGTGTGCTGCCTTGCAGAATCTCTTCTTGTTCGTTCCTTCTTCTATCTGGAACTTTACTGTCCCAAATCTTGGCATCACTGAGTCCAAGTATCATTAAGCTCCCAGTTCAGACAGCACTTCTCAGAGAGCTACTTGTGCCGGGATGACTGCGCAAATCCCTTGGTCACATCACATAGCTTTTCCTTACTCTTAAGGTCGGACAATTAAGTTCACGAACTCATCCTAGAAAAAGTGCTATGTTGCTGAGTATCGCCATGGTCGCCTTCGAAGTCCCCCCCTGGGGAAGCTCTGCACCAACACCAGCACCTAGTCCACCCTCAAAGCACTTTTTCTAGTATGAGTTTGTCAGCTTAACTGTCAGGCCTCATATGACAATGGTGTTCCAAAATTGCTTTGATCTACTACTAAAGAATAGTAAGTTTTTAAGCAAACAATAAATATTCATTTCCTTGGGGAAAAATTAGATCTAGCCACACAATTTGGTGATTGCAGTCACTTAAGTATAAATCAAATTTTTCACTGTAAGCCTTTCTTCAGCTGTGTTTGCAACAGGGCATAAACACGGTGTAGGTATAATCTCCAAAACCCTGACAACCCAGCATGTCCACCTTAGACACCAGGGCTTCTTTTCATATTATACTCCTCTTTATCTTTTATCTGCTAACATCTACATATTATCTTTTATTAAATTTCTGCCTGTTGAGGAAATATTTCTCGTTTTCATTTTTTTAAGTATTAGCATATCTACAGCTGTATTTTAATCCCATTTAAATATTGCTTAACAGTTGTTGATAAAATATTTTAGTATGTCACATGTTGCCTAATTGATATACCACTGAGTCTCCCCAGAGGAGTGGTATAAAATAGCTTGCCATTGGTTCCCTCAATAAATCAGTGTTCCTGTTGTTTTGAAACACACTGGGAAGAGCTCAAGCTGCAATTTTGATTAACATAGGGAAGCCCGGAACATTTCTCAGTTTTGAATGTTTCCATTAATCAATAATTCAGCTCTAGAGTTGGCAGAGAAGGTTACGGGAAAAATCCTCCAGCTTGCCCAATGCCAGGTAGAAAGCTGTTCTGGAAGGTTAGGTTTGGGCCACTCCACTGTTAGTCTGTATCACCTTGACAGTGATATTATTAAACTTCAGCACTCAGGCTGGAGGAGTAACTTGGATATCACTCTCTGGGTTGTTCCCAGCTACAGGGGGTGCCACTAAACTTCTCTATTAACCTGCTAGCAGAGAGTCTTCATTAAATAGAAGAAATGCTAACATCACTCCTTTTTAGAAATGTGTTTTATTAAGAATGTTTTTAAAAGAATTAATTTTTATAATTTTGTGGGACACAATGAAAAGATATTTTGACAAATGTGAACATCAAAAACTGAGGCAAATGATTTAGATGTTGCCTAGGTTACAATTATTCCATCTTCAAAAGGCCAATATTTAACATATCTTGATTTTATCATTAAATAAGTGTAAAGAAGAAAAAATAAGAACATATAAGTGGAAAAGATCACATCTCATAATAATGCAGCTATGAAATTCTGACCAGAATAAAAATATGAGTATGAAGAGAGTAATCATTGGCTTATTAAATCAAGGAACAATTTGCCATTTTTCAAGTATCATGAAAATAAGAGATTACAGGACTCTGAAAACCATGCAGGTTTTTCAGATGTATGTCTAGTAATCTCATTATACCTGTGGTGCAAATTCAGATGAAAACAAATTTTTCTGTCTTCTTTCACAGGCATTGCCCTTTTTTTAAAAAAGCACTTAATGTTAACCAGTGAACAATTTAACTGCCTGAAGCCTTTCATTCAGCTCGGTATTTCTCAGCAACTATGGTTGAACCTAACAAATAAGGCGAAAGGTTGTGTAAGTATTCAGGCAGGGGCAAAAGTATCTAGTTATCCCCCCAAACTAACAAGCACACAGGTAGAATATTTCTACCAGTTAAGAGAGAATAAAAGAATCACATTGAGCGGAGATACCTCATTCAAGGACCTCATTATCTCAAGGTACCCCAGTTGGATAAGTGTACCATTATTCCCTTCATTATGTGCAAACACCAGAGATACAGCACAAAGAGAGATGGTTCCAGTGAGTCACACTGTAATTATAAATGCCACATTAAAAAATGGAACAAAAGCAGCAGCGGGAAACTATAACGTCAACGGTTAAAGAGGGCAATCAGAGAAATTTCCTTAAAGGCCGCAACAAATTGGATCCAGTTCTTTGTCACAGGCAAATTATGCCATAATAAGAGAGGTGCCGAATGCTCCTTATCAGTGGTAAATAACTTGCATACATTCTCCTACCATTGAAATATCCCTATTACCTACAGAGCTGGAGGTTTATGCGTGTGTATACATAACCAAGAATATCGGCTGCTGCATGCGTCATGTGGTCCAGCACTGAGCAATTTGGGTCGTTCCCTATGCAAGGTTCTTTGTCATGTGTGATAATACTACCAGCAATAAAAACAAGGTCAGATTTAGGAGTGAGGAATATGGCATGAGAAAAGGTGATCGCTCTTTTTATTTAATTTCAGTTCTTTGATCCTTTTGTGCACAACATTTGATAATGCTTCCTTGCTTCATTATACATCCTTATCACTTATCTATGACCTTCTTTTATGGTTAATTCATTTTTTTACTTATTTATTAAAAATATATAGTATATATTTTATATAATATAAAATTCTCATGAATACACCTCACAAACCCAGACATGGGCCCTTCACATTAACTGACACCGCCCAGGAGCTCCTGCCCGTCCCGAGTCCTCTGTCCCCCTGACCAGAGGATCCCCTCTCCTGAGTCTTGGATGAATTGTTCCTTCCTTCTATCCCAGATCTGTGTCATTAGGAATCCTATATAGGTGCTTTCGGTTTGGGTTGTTTTAAGTTTATTATGCAATTACGCTGTGTGGAATTGTCTCTGACTTACTGTTGTCACCAAATACTGTGCTGTTCAGATGGAGCTGCGCTGTCCCCTGTTGCTGAGATCTGATCATTTTGTCTGCCGTGTGATTCGCGTCCTGTGGATTCGGGCTTCCTTCTACTGCAGCATTTGGGTTGTGTCCAAGTTTCTGCTCTTGCACATTACGCTGATCGGAACATTCTGATTTACACAGACCTGCTCTGAAAGGCAAGGGCTTTGGAGCCAGAATACAATGAATTATGGTTAATTCATTTTTTAAACTTATTTATTACAAAAATATATTATATATATATATTTTATATAATATAAAATTCTCATGAATACACCTCACAAACCACGTGCACATGGAAGCTCATGTGCCGTTATCTCAAAATATTAAATGTTCTACACCCACTGCCCGAGCAACCACGGAACCCACAAGGTCCCCAGAAATGGGCCTCTAACCCACAGGCTAAGGGAGCTGTTATCACCCCCAGGCCACCAGGCCTCCGTGATTTAAGGGGACAGAATGAGTGGAAGGACTGGACCTCCGGGACCCCAAGCTGGGAGTAAGTCAAGCTTCCCTGGCAGGCGAGGTAGGCATGCCCTTTCCCTAGCTTGCTTCTCTGGCAGGATATTCAGGTCTCCTTAAGCACCTCTCAAAACTAAAGCATGGGGGGAGGCAGTGTGCTGTTTTCCAGGGAGCCTGAGCCGCTGGTTGGGGACGTGTGATGGTAGCCATTCCTTCCCTCCCGGGGCTGCAGCTGCGAGCCTGCCACCTAGACACTCTCTCTTCTCAAACATGCATCCATCGTCCTGGGCTAGGGGCCCCACTGCACTGCTGGCTTCCTTTCCTATAATTCTCATTAGCACAGTTATCAAATTCTCAAGAAAATCTCTTATATTATTAAAAAAAAACAAACAGGTTTTGTGTTTCCAAGTTTGTGCTTTGCAGGTAGGGTCCCAGTGGTCTTGGTGTAACAGCAATAGTACTTACTGGTGCACATGTCCAAGAACTTCTCCTGGGTGAGAGACCAGCATTCATTTTCTATGGACACTGAGAAATTGCCACAAGGTGGGTGAGTCTAAACAAAACAGAATTTATTCTATCTCAGTTCTGAAGACCAGAGGTCTGAAATCCAGGTTTTGGCAGGGCCATGCTCCATTACATACCTCTCTCTCAGCTTCTAGTAGTGACCAAATGTCTTTGCTGTATTAGTAACAAAACATCAAAGGCTGGGTGGTCTAAACAACAGAAATTTATTTTCTCACAATTCTGGAGATAAGAAGTCCAAGATCAAGAAACAGGACTGGGCAAGGTGGCTCACTCCTGTAATCCCAGCACTCTGGATCACCTGAGCTCAGGAATTCAAGACCAGCCTGAGCAGAGCGAGACCCCATCTCAACTAAAAATAGAAAAACTAGCCAGATGTGGTGGCAGGGCCCTGCATCCCAGCTACTCACAAAGATGACTTGAGCCCAGGAGTTTGAGGTTGCCATGAGCTATGACATCAGGGCATTCTACCCAGGGTGACACTCTGTCTCAAAAAAAAAAAATCAAGTAACTGCCTGGGTTGGGCCCTGTGAGCCTCTCTCCTTGGCTTGCAGCAGGCTGTCGTCTTCCTGTGCCCTCGTGGGGTCAGCTCTCTGAGCGTGCACTTCCCTGGTATCTTGATGTCCTAATTCCCTCTCCCTGTAAGGATATCGGTCAGATTGGATTAGGGCTCGCCCTTACTGACCTCATTTTAACTTAATTACCTCTTCTAAAACCTTATTTGCAGAGACAGTCACATTCTGAGGTCCTGGGAGTTAGGACTTCAACAGAGGAATTTCGGGAAGGGAACTGAACACTCGGCATTTCTTGTCTTGCAGACACATCCTTCTGATTCCCGCCTCCATCTTCCTTGTCTAAGAACCTTCTGTTTTCTTACGAAGACACTTGTCCTTGGATTTAGGGTGTACCCTACTCCAAAATGACTTCATCTTAATATCTTTAACTTAATTTACATTTCCAAAGACATTTTTTCCAAATTACCTCATATTTTTAGGTTCCTGGTGAATATGGGGGGGGTCACAATTCAACCCTCTACAATAACCTTTTTATAAAGTGAAAAGCCACTAAATAATATGTTTGAAGTGGAATTGCTGAGTAGGAAGATATATAAATACTCAACTTTACAAGGTAAAGTGTTTTCCAGCGTGCATGTACCAATTTCTACTCCCACAGCATCATAAAAGAGATTCCATTGATCCATATCCTGTGACTCACCAAGTATTGTCCTCACTGAGTATTTCTACAATCAAATGGAGGTTAAATGGCATATTATTGTTGCCTTGATTTGCATTTCCCTGGCTCCTTCTGAGGTGATTGCTTTTAAAGAGTTTTTCTTTCATTGTAGTTAGTAATAGGTAATGCAAATCATCATTTGGAGGAGCTTTTTGTCAAGATTTGTTTGAGTCATTAGT
This sequence comes from Arctocebus calabarensis, assembly GCA_963573935.1. Taxonomy (NCBI): domain Eukaryota; kingdom Metazoa; phylum Chordata; class Mammalia; order Primates; family Lorisidae; genus Arctocebus; species Arctocebus calabarensis. The sequence goes on along the minus strand of CAUYON010006057.1, from coordinate 6,851 downwards.
GACAAGTTATATTTTAAGTTTTAAGTTGAAATGGAAATTCTATGTCATGAGACATTGGAATGTTCTTAATATCTGTCTTAAATCATCTTGGGTGATGCTAGCCAAGTCATCCACTCTCGAGAACTGTTTCCCTCAAAAGTTAAAAGGAGGGGCAAGGTAGACGAGGCGGCAGAATGATCCTAGTTATTCCTCATACATGTCTAAAATTCAAGGTTTCAGTTCTAAGGAATAAATTTCTCCATCTCTAGCCCCTGTTTGACACATGCGCCATAGTAAGGGCCTGCTATCAGCTCAACAACTGAAGAAAAATATCTTCTGACCACATGTCATTGTTCATTTTGGTTCAGTTACCACATATCTGCTTTTGATCACCAACAACATCTTCTGCATACTAAAGTTAGAAATTAAAAAGCAGAAGAAGAAGAAGAAGAAGAATCACAAATGCACAATAGGACCAATCAGTGGTTGCTCATTCATCATGCAGACTTCAACTGTGTTGCCGAAAGGAGGTTCAGACACTGCAAATATGCGCGGTGCCACCTGCTGAAACGGCTATTTCCTGCCTCTCTCCAAACGTTTATTAGGGATCTAACCAGGCTATCGGGATGACTCAACACGAAACTCCCAGGAAATGAAGAGGCTGTTAATGACAAAATACCATAGTTGTTGAAATTATAGCAATATTCATTTACTGACTCTATATGAAGCTGTTGGACTTCTTGATTTTCAGTTGAGACAATCAGCTGATCTTGCACATAGCGTGGTGTGAAACTTGAGAGCAGAAAACTCCAGTTGAAGATCATAATAAAAGAGTAATTATATCACTGGAGGGTATATAGCAGTGGGATGATGGGTATGAAAGAGAGTTATAAACCTTAAAGCATCATTTAAATGTTTGATACAGTTACTATTAGCCACTTCTTTTAGGACTGGTTTGCACAAAGAAATCAGTGTTCACAGGAGAGAAAGAAAAATAATACCATTGGCCCATTCTAGGGCTTCAGAGTCCCAAACAAAAGTTAATTCCAAGGAGAAAGGCAAATACAGCTGCAGTGAGCATGGAAAATTAGTCCCTAAATGCTTCCTCTAAAGTCTCAGTAAAAATGATATGAAATATCATAGAAATAATGAAATATTAAACTGCTTCTTCACATCCAACAAGCACCTACTGCAAGCAAGGGACTGTAGAAGCTGCTTTGATAAGTATAAAGAAGCATAAAGACATAATCCCTGCCTTCAAAAATCTTAAAACCCATTGGAAATAAAATCATAGAGAAAACAGAGCTCTCAGTAGGAGCTTCAGAAGGGAATCTGCCATCACTAATAAACGGCATGAAAGAAGCCTGAAAATGAAGATGACTTCAACTTGCCTGAAAAATTCCTGTTGCAGTTGAAGCTTTGCGTTGCCCAGACCTATCAGGCTTATGATGAAACAGAAGTCTTCATTAAAAGATGGGAAGGCCTGCTTAGATATTTGAATGATCTTCAGTTGAATAAAGTAATTTCTCTACTAACAAACGAGCACTCAAAAATAAAACAAAACATAAAACTACTTCATCAGAAATCTTACTTACACGGAGAGAATTGACTAAAGAGGCATTCTGATAGCCTTCCAGGTGCACACACCATCACCTTGCTGTTCCAGAGGAGTGCAGTGCGGTACTCCCAGCCCCTCACTTCAGGAAGATACTTTCCTGCTTTGGGCCCTAAATGGCATGGCTGCACGATGGTTGGGACCACTGGAGAATGTACACTGGTAATTCCAAAATCCACCCCTGCTCCTGAGTGCCCAGTATCTGCCTCCTCAGCTAATACTCTGCTGTAATATATTTCTTTAAGCAGAAAGTGTAAGAATGTTTTATGTATGACCCTTCTTGCCATAAATTTTCACCAAAATCTGGTATGGACTAAAACCTCTTAGGCCAAATCTCTGCTGTCTGTGATTCTGGGAAGTTATTTAAAATCTCTGTACCTCAGTTTCTTCATCTGTAAAATGGGGCAATAAGTCTACCTGGTGTTACTGTGTGGATGTTGATTTAATGGGCATCATCGTACAGTGTTTATTGAGCAAGGGCTGTTATATTACTCCAGGGTAATATAGTCATGTAATCTTAGATTTACCATGTGGCTTGCAATCAAAACCTGAATGGAAGTGGAACACATTATTCTTAGTAAAGCATCTCAAGAATGGAGAAGCATGAATCCCATGTACTCAAGTTTGATATGAGGACAATTAATGACAATTATTGACACGGTGGGGATGAAAGAAGGGGAGAGCAGAGAGAGGAAGAATGAGGGAGGAGTGGGGAAAGGAAGAGCAGAGAGAGGAAAGGAGTAAGGGGGTGGGGTCTTGGGGTCTTGGTGTGTGCCACACCTTTTGGGGGCAAAACACGATTGTAAGAGGGTCTTTTCCTAACAAATGCAACCAGTGTAACATGGTTTCTTGTACCCTCACTGAATCCCCAACAATTAAAAACAAAAAACAAAAAAAACAAAGAAGCTAAAACAAAGTTTGAAAAGCTCTCTGCTTTAGATCCATCTCCCCCACTTTTTGACTTTTTGTTTTCTCTATTTATATTGTCTTATATAATCTCTTTAAAATTTGTAGTAGGTATTATTTTTGATATGTTTGTCCTTTATTCTTCCTTCCTATTCTAGATATGAGTGTTTACACACTGAAATTATAGTGATAGAATGTTCTGGATTTGTCTGTGTACTTACTGGTACCCATGAGTTTTATACCTTTAGGTCACTTCTTATTGGTTGCCAAGGTCCTTTTCTTTCAGACTGAACAATTCCCTTTTAGCATTTCTTGTAGAACAAATCTGGTCTTCACAAAATCCCTCAACTTTTGTTTGCCTAGAAAAGTCTTTATTTCTCCTTCATATTTGAAAGATATTTTTGCAGGATGTAATATTCTAGGATTTTTTTTTCTTAATTGCTTTGTTTATTTATTCATTTATTTTATTTTATTTTTTTGAGACAGAGTCTCACTATGTTATCCTCAGCAGAGTACTGTGGCATCACCACTCACAGCAACCTCAAACTCTTGGGCTTAAACGATTCTCTTGCCTCAGCCTCTCACGTAGCTGGGACTACAGGTGCCCACCACAATAACTGGCTATTTTTTGTTGTTATTATTGTAGTTGTCATTGTTGTTTAGCTGGCCGGGGCTGGGCTTGAACCTGCCAGCTTCAGTGCATGTGGCTGGCACTATAACCATTGTACAATAGGTGCCAAGCCACCTTAATCACTTTGAATATGTCATGCCAGTCTTTTCTGGCCACTGAGAAATCTGCTGCAGGATATTTTGGAGCTTTTTAATGTATTATTTGTTTCTTTTCTCTTGCTATTTTTAGGATTCTTTCTCTATCCATAAGCTTTAGCAGTTCCTTCTCCTCCTCCTCCTTCTCCTCTTCCATCGACAATATCTTTCTCTGTCATTCAGTCTGGAGGGCACCTTTTTTTGTTTTTGTTTTTGAGACAGAGTCTTGCTCTATCAACCCACATAGAGTGTGGTGGCATCATCATAGCACACTGCAACCTTAAAATCCTAGGCTCAAGCTAGCCTCCTGCCTCAGCCTTTCAAGTAGCTGGGACTTGAAACATGCCATTATGACTGGCTATGTTTTTTCTTTTTGTCTTTATTATTAAATCATAGCTGTGTACAATAGTGCAATCAAGGGGTACAATGTGCTGCTTTCATATACAATCCAAACTATTTTCATAAAACTCATTAACATAGCCTTCCTGCCATTTTCTCAGTTATTATATGAAGACATTTGTATTCTGCATTTATTAAGGTTCGCCTGTACCCTTCTAAGATGCACTGTAGGTGTGGCCCCACCAATTACCCTCCCTCCATCCCAACCTCATCCCTCCCCTCCCCACTGTTGCCCTTTTTCCATATTCTTGTGCTATAGTTGGGTTATACCCTTCATATGAAAGCTATAAATTAGCTTCATGGTAGGGATGAGTACACTGGATACTTTTTCTTCCATTCTTGAGATACTTTGCTAAGAAGAACATGTTCCAGCTTCATTCATGTAAACATGAAAGAGGTAAAGTCTCCATCTTTTTTAAAGGCTGCATAATATTCCATGTATACATGTACCACAAATTATTAATCCATTCGTGGATCGATGGGGACTTGAGTTTCTTCCATGACTTAGCAATTATGAATTGAGCTGCAATGAACATTCTGGTATAGATGTCTTTGTTATAATGTGATTTTTGGTCTTCTGGGTATATACCTAGTAAAGGAATTATAGGATCGAATGGCAGGTCAATTTTTAGATCTCTAAGTATTCTCCAAACATCCTTCGAAAAGGATGTTTATGTATTAGTGTGCATTCCCACCAGCAGTGCAGAAGTGTTCCCTTTTCTCCACATCCACACCAACATCTCTGGTTTGGGATTTTGTTATGTGGGCTAATCTTACTGGAGTTAGGTGATATCTCAAAGTAGTTTTGATTTGCATTTCTCTGATGATTAAGAAATGGTGAGCATTTTCATGTGTCTGTAGGCCGTGCACCTATCTTCTTTAGAGAAGTCTCTCTTCAAGTCTCTTGCCCATCCTGATATGGGATCACTTGTTCTTTTCTTGCTAATAACTTTGAGTTCTCTGTGGCTTAATAAACCTGGTTAATAAACCTTTGTCAGAGGCATAACCTACAAATATTTTCTCCCATTCTAAGGGCTGTCTGCTTGCTAAACTTACTATGTTCTTGGCTGTACAGAAACTGTTTAGTTTGATCAGGTTTCTGTAGTGTATCTTTGATACTGCTTCAATTCCCTGGGGAGTCCTCCTCATAAAATATTCACCCAAGCTGATTCCTTCAAGAGTTTTCCCTGCACTTTCTTCTAGAATTTTTATAGTTTCATGTCTTAAGCTTAAGTCTTTAATCCAGAGTCTATCTTAGTTAACGGTGAGAGGTGTGGGTCCAGTTTCAGCCTTTTACATGTCGCTAGCCAGTTCACCCAGCATCATTTGTTAAATAGAGAGTCTTTTCCCTGCTGAATGTTTTTAATTGGCTTGTCAAAGATCAAGCAACGGTAAGTAGCTGGATTCATCTCTTGGTTCTCTATTTTGTGCCAAACATCTACCTTTCTGTTTTTGTGCCAGTACCATGCTGTTTTGATCACTATCAATATATAGTACAGTCTCAGGTCTGGTAGCACGATTCCTCCTACTTTGTTTTTATTTCCGAGTGATGTCTTGGCTATTCAAGGTTTTTTCTGATTCCATGTAAAACAAAGTATGATTTTTTCATGACCTTTAAAATATGACAATGGAGCTTTAATAGGAATTGCATTAAAATTATATATTGCTTTGGGTAGTATAGATATTTTAACAATATTGATTCTTCCCAGCCATGAGCATGGTATGTTTTTCCATTTGTTAACATTTTCAGCTATTTCTTTTCTTAAAGTTTCATAGTTCTCTTTATAGAGATCGTTCACATCCTTTGTCAGGTAAACTCCCAAATATTTCATCTTCTTTGGCACTGCTGTGAAAAGAATAGAGTCCTTGACTGCTTTTTTCAGCTTGGCTATTGTTGGTATATATAAAGGCTACAGATTTATGGGTGTTGATTCTGTAGCCAGAGACACTGCTATATTCTTTGATCACTTCTAAAAGTTTTGTAGTAGAATCCCTGGTGTTTTCCAGATATACAATCATATCTGTGAAGAGTGAAAGTCTGATCTCTTCTGACCCTATGTGGATACACTTGATTGCCTTTTCCTCCCTGTTTGCAATGGCTAAAACTTCCATTATGATTTTGAAGAGCAATGGAGACAACGGGCAACCTTGCCTGGTTCCTGATCTAAGTGGAAATGGTTTCAATTTCACTCTATTCAATACGATATTGGCTGTGGGTTTGCTATGGATGGCCTCTATCAGTTTTAGAAATGTCCCTTTTATACCAATTTTTTAAAGTGTTCATCCATAAAGGGATGCTGGATATTGTCAAAAGCTTTTTCTGCTTCAATTGAGAGAATCATATTGTCTTCAGTTTTTAATTTTTTTATGTGCTGAATTACATTTATAGATTTATATGTATTGAACCAGCCTTGAGACCCTGAGATAAAGCCCACTTGGTCATGGTGTATAATTTGTTTGATGTGTTGTTGGATTCTGTTGGTTAGTATCTTGTTAAATATTTTTTGTATCAATATTCATTAGTGATATTGGTCTATAGTTTTCTTTTCTTGTTGGGTCTCTCCATGGTTTAGAGTTCAAGGTGATGTTTGCTTCATAGAATGTGTTGGGTAGTATTCCTTCTTTTTCTATATTTTGGAAGAGGTTTATTAATATATGTACTAGTTCTTCTTTAAAGGATTGGTAGAATTCTGATCTGAAGCCATTGGGTCCCAGGTTTTTCTTTTTAGGGAGATTTTTTTATAGTTGATGCTATTTCAGAACTTGATATAGGCTTGTTCAACATTTCCACTACATTCTGGCTGAGTCTTGGTAGGTGGCGTGCTTCCAAGTATTGGTTGATTTTCTTCAGATTTTCATATTTCTGAGAGTAAAGTTTCTTGTAATATTTGTTAAGGAGTTTTTGAATTTCTGAGGGTCTGTTGTTATTTCGTCTTTACCATTTCTGATTGATGAAATTAGAGATTTTACTCTTTTTTTGCTGATTAGAGTAGCCAAAGGTTTATCTCTTTTATTGACCTTTTCAAGGAACCAACTCTTTGATTTATTGATCTGTTGTATAATTCTTTTGTTTTCAATTTCATTTAATTCTGCTCTAATTTTGGTTATTTCTTTCCTTCTGCTGGGTTTGGGGTTGGAATGTTCTTCCTTCTCCAGTTGCTTAAGCTGTCCCATTAAGTTGTTAACT
>CAUYON010006054.1:0-27459 GCA_963573935.1 Arctocebus calabarensis | reverse complement strand
GCTAGAACTTCCATTACAATGTTGAAGAGCAATGGAGACAATGGGCAACCTTGCCTGGTTCCTGATCTAAGTGGAAATGCCTTCAATTTAACTCCATTCAATACAATATTGGCTGTGGGTTTGCTGTAGATGGCTTCTATTAGTTTAAGAAATGTCCCTCTATGCCAATTTTCTTTTTTTTTTTTTTTGAGACAGAGCCTCAAGCTGTCACCCTGGATAGAGTGCCATGGCATCACAGCTCATAGCAACCTCCAATTCCTGGGCTCAAGTGAGTCTCTTGCCTCTGCCTCCCAAGTAGCTGGGACTACAGGTGCCCACCACAACGCCTGGCCATTTTTTGGTTGCAGCCGTCATTGTTGTTTGGTGGGTCCTGGGGCTGGATTCCAACCCGCCAGCTCAGGTGTACGAGGCTGGTGCCTTAGCCCGTTGAGCCACAGGCGCCAAGCCCCAGTTGTAGATTTTAAGACTCTTCTCTCAGGCTTGGCCCCCATAGCTCAGTAGTTAGGGCGCCAGCTACATACAGCAGAGCTAGCAGGTTTGAACCCAGCCTGGGCCTGCTAAACAACGACAACTATAACAAAAAAATAGCTAGGCATTGTGGTGGGCACCTGTAGTCCCAGCTACTTGAGAGGCTGAGGCAAGAGAATCACTTAAGCCCAAGAGTTTGAGGTTGCTGTGAGCTATGATGTCATAGCACTCTACCAATGGTGATACAGTGAGATTGTCTCAGAAAAAAAAAACAAACTCTTCTCTCAGTAATTGATACAATAAGTAGAAAGAAAACCAGTACAGGTATGAGACTTTAACAACTCCATCAATCAACTTGACCTAACTAACATTTGTAGAACATTCTTTTTAAGTACCTGTGTAGCATTCACTAAAATAGCTCATATTCTGGCCTACTAAACAAGTCTCTAGGCATTTAAAACGATTGAAGCCAAACATAGTATGTTCTCTGAAAACAGAATTAAATTAGAGTTTGATAACAAAAGTATTTAGAAATTAACCAACAAACTTATAAATAACTCATAGAAAAAAATAACAGAAATTATAAACTATTTTGATCTACATGAAAATGAAAACATGTCAAAGTTTATGAAAGAATTAGTTAGAAATGAAAGGCTCCAAATCAGTAATCTAACATCTCCCCCTTAAGAAGCTGGAGAAATAACCCCAAAATAAGCAGAAGAAAATAAGAGCTTAAATCAATTAAATAAAAAGTAGGTTAAAAAAAAAAGAAGAGGGTGGTGCCTGTGGCTCAGTGAGTAGGGTGCTGGCCCCATATACCCAGGGTGGCGAGTTCAAACCCAGCCCTGGCCAAACTGCAACAACAACAACAACAAAAAAAAAGAAAGAAAAGAAAAGAATGAGAAATATCAATCAAACTAAAAAATGGCTCTTTGTGGCCAGGTGCAGTGGCTCACACCTGTAATCCCAGCATTTGGGAGGCCAAGGTAGGTGGATTGGCTGAGCTCATGAGTTTGAGACTGGCCTGAGCCAAAGCGAGACCCCGTGTCTACTAAAACAGAAAAATTGAGGCAAGAGGATCACCTGAGCCCAGGAGTCTGACGTTGCTGTGAGCTATGAAGCCACGGCATTCTACCGAAGGCAACAGCTTGAGACTCTGTCTCAAAAAAATAAAATAAAAAATTAAAAATGGCTCTTTGAAATAATGAATAAAATTGATAAGCGTCTCAGGCTGGGCATGTAACCTCAGCATTTTGGGAGGCTAAGGTGGGAGGTTTGAGCCTAGGTGTTTGAGACCAGCCTGAGTAAAATAGCAAGACCTCATCTCTACAAAAATAAAAAAACTAGCTGGGTGTAGTAATGTGCCTGTAGTCACAGCTTTGGAGGCTGAAGTAGGAGGATCACTTGAGCTCAGGAGTTTGAGGCTGCTGTGAGCTGTGATGACACCACTGCTCTGTAGCCTGGGTACCACAGCAAGACCCCATCCTCCACACCCCTCAAATTAGTAATAGGGTAGGTTCTGGACAACTTTATGCCAACAAATACTATAATTTAGATGAAATGGACAAATACTTCAGTGATAAAAATTATTAAAACAGACTTAAGAAAAAGACCTAGTCTTGTAACTATTAAAGAAACTGAGTTCATATTTAGAAACTTTCCCAGGCAGAAAACTCCAACCCCGATGGTCTGTTAAGTTCTATCAAACATTTAAGGAAGACCAATTTAACATAAACTCTTTTGGAAAGGGAGAAGGGAACATGTTCCAAACTCACTCCATGAATTTTGAATATGCTGACACTAAAACCAGACAAAAACATTGTAAGGAAGAGAAGATCACAGACCAGTAACTCTCATGAACACAGCTGTAAAAAATCCGTGACAATGCCAAACATGGTGTGGCTCATGCCTGGCATCCCAGAATTGGGAGGTAGGTAGATCCCTTGAGCTCAGGATTTCGAGACCAGCCTCAGCAAGAGCCAAGACACCTGTCTCTACTTAAAATAGAAAAGTAACCAGGCATCGTGGCGAGTGCCTATGGTCCCAGCTACTCAGGAGGCTGAGGCAGGAGGATCACTTGAGCCCAGGAGTTTGAGGTTGCTATAAGCTGTTAACGCCACAGCATTCTAGCCAGGGTGAAAGAGTGAGGCTGTCTCAAAAAAAAAAAAAACTAAACAAAAACTCCCGAAGTACTAAGAAGTCAAACCCAGCAATATGTAATGAATATATATAACCAGTAAATGGGATTTATCTTAGGAATAAAAAGTTTAATAATCCAAAATCAATGTAATTCTCCATATAAAGAGAATAAAGGAGAAAAATCATTCATTTTTCTTCATTCATTATATGAAGAAAAAAGCATTTGGCAAAATTCAACATCTATTCATGATAGCCCGTAGTGAACGGGAGCAGACCTTGCTCAGCCTGATAAAGGACATCTATCTGCAAAAGCCCATAGCAAACATCACACTCAGTTGTGGAGACTTAATGCTTCCCCCGAGACTGCGGACGGGGAGCCCCTCTGTCTGCCCCTGCCTAACACTGTCCCTGCGGCCCTAGCTAGTATAGTAAGAGAAAAAGAAACTAAAGGCATAGAGATTAGAAAAGACGCAAAACTGTCTTTATTTGCAGATGATTTAATTGTGTACATAGAAAATCCTTTTAAAAATTACCAAAAAGCTACTAGAACCAATGACTGAGTTTAGTAAGGTCACAGTATGTATAAAAGCAATATGCAAAAATCATTACATGTCTATACATTACCAATCCACAACTGGAAGGTTAAATTTTAAAAGTAAGTTTACAATAGCATTGTAAATCATGAAAGTGTTAAATTAACAAAATATATAAATTCAAAATTATAAAACTTTGATGAGAGAAAGATCTAAATTCAGGGAAAGATATACCATATTCATCAATTTGAGGACTCAACATTGTTAAGATTTTTAAGTCCCTGTTACGGATGAATTATGTCCTCCCCTTGCTGCAAGTGAGTATATTGAAGCCCTAACTCCCAATGTGAATATTTGGAAATGAGGTCTTTAAAGAGGAAATTAAAGTTAAATGGCATGGTAAGGCTGGAGCCCTGTTCTGACAGAACCAGTGTGATTCTGAGGACACAGTGGGATGGATGCACAAAAAAATGCCACGTGAGGACCGAGAGCGTGGCCATCCGCAAGCCAAAGGGAGAGGCCCCACCAGGAACCCTCCTGCAATGTCTCCTCTGGAGCTTCCAGGAAACATTTCTGTGGTTGAAGTGTACAGCCTGTGGCAGTCTGTTAAGGCAACCTGAGCAGACTCACAAGTACGGTCCCCGCATTCACCTGAGTGCAGTGGAATTCCAATAAAATCCCAGACTTTTCATCATATGACCAGCTGATTCTAAAATTTTGTATGGAAATACAAAGAACCTAGAATAACCAAAATAATTTTGAAAAAGTGGAATAAACTGAAGAACTTTTACTGCCTGGTTTCATGATTTGCTTCCAAATTACAATAATCAAGATGATGTATTGGTGAAAAGACAGACATAAAGGTCTACAGAACAGACAGAAGACAGAATATAGAAATAAATGCAGACTTAGAGTGTCAGGAGTGCTTTGTTTTTTTAAACAAAAGTGCTAACTTATTCAACAGGGAGTTTAACAAATGCTTTTAGAACAGTAAACGTGGGGCCCAGGTGGGAAATGATCCTCTGGCTCTTGCTCAGACACAGAGTTAGCTGAAGGTATCTTGCAGAGCTCAACACAAAACCCAATAGTAAATGTTCTGAAAGATATAAGAGAATATATTATTGTGAAGAATATTTTCGGACAGGAGAATTTTTTTTAGAACACAGAAAAGCTTTATCTATGAAAGAATGAATTAGTAAGTTGAACTTCACTAAAATTAAAACCTCTGCTGATCAAAGGACACAGTCAACAAAGTGCAGGCTGGGCATGCGCACACCTGTAATCCTAGCATCTGGGAGGCCAAGCAGGGAGGACCTTTTGATATCAGGAGTTTGAGACCAGCCTGAACAACAGTGAGACACGTGTCCACTAAAAATAGAAAAAATTAGCCAAACTTTGTAGTGGGCACCTGCAGACCCACCTACTAGGGAGACTGAGGCAAGAGTATCTCTTGAGCCCAGGAGTTTGAGGTTGTTGTGAGCTATGATGCCACAGCACTCTACCTAGGGCACCAGAGCGAGACTTAAAAAAAAAAAAAAAAAAGTGTAAAAAATATATATATATACACACAAAGGATTTGTAGATAAAGACAATGCAGGTAAAAGACGTGAACAGGTAGTATGAATAACTCAGTCAGCTAATCTGAAGCTCAACATCATTTGACTCCAGAGAGAAGCACCCCACACATACCCTGGAACGGCAGAATGAAGGGTGGAGTGACGCCGTCAACCACCCACAAAGCTGCGGGCAGCCTGGACCCACAAACGCTACTGGTGGTAGTGCGAATGGTCTCGCCACTTTGGGAGAGTTAAACGCAGCAACACCCTGACTCAGAAATTTTACTCCCAGAAAATTACTTCCAAAAATAGTGAAAATAATGTCTACAAAAAGGCCTGTACAGAAATGTTTGTGGCAGCTTTATTCATAATTAGCCAAAAACGGAGAACACCTAAATGTTCATCAAGAGAGTGGATAAACCATGGTGTGTGTAAACTCATCAGCCACACAGAGGGGGTGACAGGGGCAATAAGGGGGCTGAATCTCAAAAGCATCTGTTGAATGGAATGAGCCAGACACACAAGCACAGACACTCTGATTTGACTGACACAAACGCACACCTGATCTGTGGTGAGCAAATCTCAGTAGTGATGGCAGAGGGTCGTGGATGCCTGGAAGATAGGTGTGACTTCCTGGGGTCATGGGAACGTTTTACACTTGGTTACGTGTAGGTGTAAATTTATAAGATGTATGAATATTTACTTAAGATACATACATTTTAGTGTATGTAATACTTTTTACAAGTAAGAACAGGCTGATGTAACATTCATAACCAATGGAATGTCTAAAGATTCCCTGTGCTGAGTGCTAGCGAGGATGTGGAGCAGTCAGGATCCCACCCACTTCAGGTGGGTACAGGCTGGTGCACTTTGCAAACTGGCTTTGTCTGCTGGAGCCAAACCTGTGGCCAGCCTCATTCTTCCTATATCTTCTCACAAAGAGATGTATCCAGCAAAAGCCGTGTAGGTAAGTGTTCACAGCAACTTATCTGGAAAAAAGCAGATGTTCACTCATTTGTCGAAGCACGAGCTGCTGTGCTCACCCCTTGGGTGGGGCACTTGCAGCTCTGAACCAAGTGGCGGGAGGCCAGCCTGGGGATTCCATTTTTGTGGAGTTCAAGAACTGGGTGAGCCCTCTCCAGTGACGGATGGTTCGCAGAACACTGATGGGGAGGCTGGCACACATGTGCAAGTGACATACAAGTTGTTAAGTGACCACAGTGAGTGAGCACTCCAGTACATTATGCTTCAACTAAACAGGGGCGAAAGGAACAGAAGACACAACTCATGACAGCCCAGGCACATCGTGAGACTGGTGCTAGGTGTGCAGTTGGCCGAAGATGCTGTAATTGGGTCCTGGGCACAGTTACAGGACATGGAAGGGCCATTATGCACCTCCATCACCGGACCTTAGGGGTGGAAGAGGAGACACCAGGCCAGCCACAGCCCTGGAGGCACGTGTGCAACGTGCGCTGCCCAAGTTACAGGAGGGAGACCCCATAGCAGAGCACAGGGTGGTGGCCTGGAGACCATGGCTTCATTGGGACATGGCCTCAGGGTGCCACAGCTAGCAGGGGACATCCCAGATTCATGCTTCAGCCAAGGCCCACCTCTGGTGAACACCCTCAGGGGAACGCGCGTACTTTGAGCAGCCTGGCAAGGCTGGAGTGGCCACGATAGCCCACATGAAGAAGAGCTGAGGCTAAGGGGAACAAGCTTACTACAGAATTGGAGAGCAGGGGAGCGGGAACAGGGCCCTGCAGTGAACGAATTAGTTAGCAAGGGAGCTGGCAGCCATAGCCCACACCCAGCTCAGGACCTCAGCCCTGGCCCAGTAACAGACAAGGGCTGGGAGGCCCCAGAAACTAGGGATGGAGTTGATGGAATTGTCCTCCAACCAGGGCCACACCCAGGGCTGTGCCTCCTGCCCCCATGAGGGCACTGGCTGGGTCGGCAGGACGAGCTCTGACCTCAGAACTCAAGACGCTGGCACCGTCATCCCTCAGGGCAGCTCCCTAGGCTGTCTGGCTGGGCTGGGGTGGTCTCCAGCGCACTCTGGTCCACTATGGCTGCATGCGGCAAACCCAGGCCCCACGTCGACCAGGCAGAGGGGAGCAGAGCACAACCTAAGGCAGCAGCCGCCTCACACAGAAGAATAAAAAGCCCTTTTATTAACACGTGTGACATTTACAGTTTATTAGCTAATCGACATCAACATGCAAAAATAAGCGCTAAATACAAACCTCTACAATATGGTTTTGTGTAAACTACAATGGTTCATTCGTTTTGAAAAGCCATTGGGACTCACTTCAACTGAATTATTAATTTCTGTCATGAACAATACTTCCACTCTGGAGTTACAGAACCATCCAGCAAGGCCTCTGCAGAAAGTTGGTCCCACAGATTTCCACGTGAATACATTCTCAGAGCGAGGACTAAGGCGGCAGAAAAGGTGTGACGAGCTATGCACTTAGTGAGCCCTGGCACTGCCCACAGGCAGGGGCAGCCCTCGGAGCCAGCCCTCACAGGCTGTGGCACTGGCGTTTGGCAGCAGCTCTGGAACAAAGTCACAAAGGAACCCTGTGGCACCAGGCAGTTACCACCTCTCCCTGGCCATGCCAGACCAACATGAGCTGGTGAAGGACCTGCCCTTCTCCAGTCTCAGCAGCGGGAGGGAGGGCCTGGAGCCCTCAGGGAATCGCAGTCCTACTTTGAAGTGCTCCAGGTGTTTGAGTCTTTACAGAGAGGAGATGCTTCCTTTAAAAGCGGAAAGTACTTTTCAGAAGCATCAGATTGCTGATTTATGTTACAAAATCCCACCGAACAGAATGTTTTCAAGTACAAACTCATTAAGTCTCATTTCCTTTCTTCCTAAGAGTATTTATTGTTGCTCACTGATCTTTGGTCGCAAGGAACAGAAGCGGCGCAGGCTGGGGCTCAGGAGGCCCCCAGGGCATGGCCAGGCCGGGGCCTACATGATGTACACCTTCTCGGCTTGGGAGAAGTGGAAGACTTCTTTGGTTCTCGGGCAAACAACTTTATCATCTTGACGGATAGAAAGCAGAGACTGAAAAATGAGACCAGGAATGCATTAGAACAAACACAGGGCTCCCTGAAAAGCCCACACAAGGAGCCATCAGGGGACAACCCTCCCACCAGGCAAAGGTACTTCCCGAAGGCTCACTTGTCCCTTACCCTCCCACTCCTTTCCCCACTTCCCATCAACAGCTAAGTGATGCCCAGGCACAGACGGGCCACCCAACACTCACATTGTAGCCGTAGACGTAGCCATTGGGCAGCATCATGGGCGGGTTGTTCTCATTCATCACGTCGCCAGAAATCTTACAGACCAGGCGGGAGTTGGCACAGTGGGCCATGGGCAGGGGCTGTGCCAGCTTGTTCAGGGACCGGCTGCACACTGGGCAATCCGGGCTCTTGGAACTGCCGTCCTCCTTGTAGCACTGTCTGCATTGTGTTAAGGAAGACCTTGGGGACTCCTGGGGAAGCCAGGTAGGAGACAAAGCCCATTGCAGCCACTCAAGCACCACACAAAAGACAAACACAGGGTGAAGAAAATGCTCCATTCAATGGGAAAACAGCCTCCATGGAGCCCAACGGGATACAGAGGGGTGAGTACTGTCCACCAGAAGCCCTCTCATCCCCTACAACCTCTGGTCAGGACAGGCGAAGAGCCCCAAACCAGAAACACCTCTGGAACCCGGGAAAAGGCAGCATGGGCACAAGCCCCTCCCCGGGGAGTCCCTCAGGCGGGAAGAACAAGGAGCTGGGACAACAGTGCAAAGCCCAAGGCAGCCAGGTCCCTTGACTGTCACATGAGGGGCAGGGTTGGTCAGAGCAGCGGGCAGGGATAGTCCCAGGCAAGGAGAGTCCTGGAAGGGGCAGTGGCAGAGACATTCTCAGGAGAGGCAGAGGCAGGGACAGTCTCGGGAGGGGCAGAGTCCCCTTGACAGGCCTTGAGTCCTACCCCAAGGTGTCCTGCCATGGTGCCAGCACTGGAAACTAGTTCTGAGAGGGGGTGACTAGCAGGTCTGCTGGTGCTACAGTGAGGGTGCAGCCTGGGGGGGCCTGGCACTCATGCCTGAGGGAACTACCAGACCCAGAGACCCATGGAGTCTGCACAGCCTCGACTATGAGCTAACTGGAGGAGGAAGCACTGTCCTGCATGGCCAGGGTCCAGACCTCTAAAACTGTGCAGGGCACCCATGACCAGACAGGAACCACCAACAGGTCAGCACTCCAGCTGTCGGAACACACAAGGACACCTGCTTTCAGGCTCATACACGGCTCCTGCAGGGACAGCTGAGACTACTGACTGACAGTGCAGCCCAGGTGCTCAGACCTTCCCAGGGGTCTGGACCCCCCAACCCAACATTGTACAGGCCCAAGGTGGGAGTTGGGGGCATTCCACAGAGACAAGCATGTTTCCAGATGACAAGGGTGGAGAGGTGTGAGATGGGTCTTAAAATGCCCTGAAGACACAGCCCCAGGTGGCAGCGGGAGGATACGGCGTCTTGATCGCGGAGAGGCCAGCCTGCAGTGTGAGGGTGAACACTGAGCTATTCCCCAGCTGGTGCAGGCGGTAGTTGTCGTACCGGAACTGTTGGATCAACATCCGCCACCGGGCAGGGTCCAGGAGGTCCTGAGAGACAGAGCAGAATGTGCTGGGCCCAGGGTGTGTCTGTGTGTGTGGGGATGGGCTGCAGTGATGTCCTTGGCTCCCAGTGTCTCAACCACACGCTGCCCTGAGGTTGGCACAGATGAGCTCCCTGTAGGATGTTTTCCTAACCCCGTATGTGCCCTTGCTTGTGGTAAATAATTGCACCAGTCCAGAATAGGTGGTTCCTGTGGCCTTGAGACAATAACAGACTCAGTGGGCTAAAAGGACAGCCTGCAGACCGTCAGAGCACCAGAGCATAGGGCCCAAGGCAAAGACCTGCTTCAGGGAAATCTGTCAAATGGAAAATAGTCACTGCACCTGGGTTCAGTGCCACAGAACAGAAAATTAAACCCAAGTAACATCTGCCCCTGAGAAATCCTGGGCCCTGATTCAGTACGTGCGAGTGAGCGGGGACAGGGCAGGTGGGGACTGTGTGGGCAGGTATAGTGTGAGTACACATACAGGCGGAGAGGAGAGAGAGGAGCCTTCTGGTGGGAGGGAGCTGTCGCCAGGGATGCCTCAAGCCATTTTGTGTGGCTTCACTCTAACGTTTTAAAAAAAACTGCTTTAAATCTTATTTTTAACAAAGTGAAGTCCACACAGGATTAAACCTTAGTCCATGGAGAAGCTTCTCTGCAGACAGCAGCAGCTCCTGGCACCCAAGCTTGGGGCTAGGCCTTCTCTGAGCACAGCACCTCCTCCCGTTTCTCCCTCTACTACCAGACAGGGCCTCACCTCCTGTGGAGATGCTGAGAACCTCTTACTGGTTCCAAGACACAGCCCTGTCTCACTCTCTGTGAGTTTCGTGTACACTAAACGACCTGTTCCCCAAGCCAGAGTGTGCTCATGTATGTCCTGGTGTTTTCCCCTTGGCCACTCACAGATAAGGAGCCTGGTGGGCCATGGGCCAGGGAACTTGTTGCAAAGGGGTAGCTTTGCCCAGGGAACACCTGCAGATCTGCCTCCCTCTTAGCTGCCAGTCCAGGAGGAGAGACACACTGCACATACCCACTTAACCAGAGGGAGTCGGCCTTTCTTACATTTCTAACAAAATCATCTCCAGAACAAGAAAGAAACACAAGATGTGGATCTGAAAAGTTTAGACTGAACACCTGGAGAGCCTGGTGATTGGAAACTGTATTATAAGATGTCCCCAAAACTAGACCCATGTGAATGCAGTCAGGGCAAGAGAGTGTTCAGCAACACCCCCACCCAACCAGGCAGTGGGGCTGGGTCTGACCAAGGCTCTGCTAGCAACCCTAGGCGGTAGTCCTGACATGCAGACACTGTGGGGGCCACAGGGCAAACACCCTGCTTTAGACAGAGACAACTTCGAGGTCCAGAGAACAAACTGCGCCACCTCCAAGGACTGAGGGCAGGGACCACAGCTCCTGCGACTACACATGTGCCTAGCAGGCCAGCAGCTGAGGCCCAACTTGGTCGGGCTGGATCAAAACACAGGCCACCAGGACAGTGATGGTGCGTGACCACATCCTCAAGAGACTTCCACACCAACCCACAAGGTCAAGGAACAGGGGACCATCCACAGTGGACTGAGCTGAGGACAGAAGACCAGTGACCCCAAGGCAGAGGAGGAAGAGCAAGAACAGTGGAGAACAAAGGGGGCAGAGCCAGCACGAGGCCCTGCTGGTGACCACAGGGATTCAGATGCTCTGACATTTGTGGATAAAATATAAAACCCCAGTGAGAGACACACAGAAGCCCACCCAGGCTAATATCTGAGTAAGGGACTGCAGAGAGAAAGGCAGAGCAACAGCAAAGGGGAGAGACCCTCTCCCCACCCCGACACACTTCCTCAGCTGAGAGCTCCAGAACTTCTCAGAGTCAAATTTTTGATCTACAAATGGTCATAAGAGAAAATGCAGGCCTGGCAGGCCCCTTCCTGGTGTAGGATGCCCACACACATACCCCACGAGGACACCTGAGGCCCGGCCGGCGCAGACGTTACCTTGTATGGGGAGATGTGTGTGTCTGGCGGGAAGGCCAGCATGCCCATAACCTGGCGGACCTCGTCCAGCTGGCTCCCTTCAGCCTGACTGAAGTGCTTTCTTGCATGTCTAAAAAACAACATTTGGCACGTTTCAGTTTATATTTTCCAATTTCAGAGTCAAGCCCAGGCAGAGAGCAAGCGTCTCGTCCAAGTGGGCCTGCTGGGTGGGGCCTGCAGGGACTTGGGCCTGGTAGAGCAGCACAGCAGGACACCCAGCCTGAGCCCTGTGAAGTGACAGGAATTTACAAGGAACTGAACCCCTAATGCTCACCCCAAGGCCCAGGGTCTCACCCCAGGGGCAGGGTTCATTAAGACCTATGGATTTGGTGGCAGTTGACTGAAGAAATGTAAAGTTAGAAATGATAGAAGACAGACAAGACAACTGAAGAGACAGAACAATTTTCAAAGGTGGGAGCATAGGGGACCACTGCCTGTTTGTGGGGTTCTGGGGGGTGGCCTGAGTGTCAGTTCTACTCAGCTTTCATTGAAGGCTATTTGCTCATTAGTCCAGAGGGTAAGCTGAGGAAAGGAACAAAGATGTCAGCAATTTCTCTGAGTAAACATATCAGCTTCCATTGCTTCCATAATCATTAACTTTAAGGGTCTTAGCAGTCTTGGGTGGCGCCTGTGGCTCAACGGAGTAGAGTGCCAGCCACATATAGTAGAGGTAGGGGGTTCAAACCCAGCCCTTGCCAAAAACGCCAAAAAAAAAAAAAAAAAAAAGGGTCTGAGCAGTCTTGAGAAATTCGGGACCCGAGCCTTCTGTGGAGGCAGCCTCCTATTTGTGGTCGTACACACAGATTCCTGGGGGTTGTTAATACCCCCTAGTTCACTGTGGAGTAAAATGCCACTGGTGTCAATCTCTGAAGAATTGGTGGGAATGTTCCTCTCATCACCACCACAGAGGGTTTTCCTTTATGTTAAGGGATATAAGCCCCCTACCCCTATATCAGGGCTCTAGCTGGTCCCTTGATCTCTGCCCCAGCCAAATACAAATCTCCACAATGGGTATTTGCTTTGACTGTAAACTAGGCAGGGGATGGCCTGGCACACAGCATATTCTGTGGCCTTTATTCCTTTAGCGTATTTACAGACCCAGCAGGGGTGATTGCAAGCTGTATCTCCAACAGGCCCTAGAAAAAGCAGGAAACTTGTTCAGATAAGAAATTTATCAACGGCTGGTTTAAAGGTAAACTAGCTGACTTTCCTTCGTTCGGCCTCACTTAGCTTATACTTTTTTGAGACAAGTATCAAGCTGTCGCCCTGGGTAGAGTGCTGAGGCGTTACAGCTCATACCAACCTCAAACTCATGGGCTTAAGCAATTCTCCTGCCTCAGCCTCCCAAGTAGCTGGGACTACAGGTGCCTGCCACAGCACCCAGCTATTTTTCTGTTGTAGTTGTCATTACTGTTTTTAGCAGGCCAGCTGGGTTCGAACCTACCAGCCTCGGTATATGTGGCCGGTGCCCTAACCGCTGAGCTACAGGTATCGAGCCTAGCTTACTTTTTTATTTTCTCCTTTTTGGGAGGGGGGGGGGTATTTTCTCTTGACAAGAATGGAGTCCCCATTCTGCCTACACAGGGAATCCCACTAAGAGGCTCCCAGTACAACCCCACAGAACAGTGGCCTCAACCCTTCCACCCCCAACACACTTGCAGACGCCCCAGGCCAGGTCTTGTCTAGCTGGGAGTCTAAGGCAGAAAAAGACAGTGCCCTGGAACCACAGCCAGAACCTGCTTGCCTCCTCACATGCTGGCCACTCTCCGAGGCTTCTTCTGGGCAAGGTCATTGGGTCCTAGTGGTCACCACTCTGTGGCAGTCCCAAGAATGCCTGCCATGTCCTCTGAGCTTAGAGCCCTCCCCACCAAACGGCCCCTCTACCCAGGAAGCAGGGCCAATGCAGCACAACCAGGCCCACGTCCACACGAGGTTGGTGCTGAGCCCATTAGCAACAGGGTGGCACTGGACAAGACCAAGCCCCAAGGTGCCAGAGAACAGCGTGTGGCTGGAGATTGTAGCCCACGTTGGGATCAAGCAGTCCAAGGGATAGAAAGGTAGCCATGAGATGGAAGCACCAATAGGGCAGTGGGGGGGCAGAGGGGGACGGTGAAGGCAACGTGAGAGTCTGACGCCTAAGCCGTGGGCAGGCATGGATGTGAGCGATCTAATTCCCACGTCAAAGACTAAATCCATCTGTTTGCAGCCAGCAGCTCTCGGTGTTGCCAAACACCTCAACCTTCCCTCCCCACCACTCTGTCCTTCAAAAACCACAGAGAATATGGTGAACTGGAGTTGTCTCACTGAGCTGGCCACTTCACATCTTCCCACACCTGTCATAGGGCTAATTTACTCTCTTCAGTTACATGTATTCAACATTGATGTATTTATTTGATCGCAGAATCTAGTTTATATTTCTTGTCTCACCAACAAGTAAAAGTCCTGCAGACAGTTTCTGCCTCGCTGCCTATGGCGTGGCCACACCCACTATTTCCTGATTTACAAGTCCCAGCACCCAGATGCAGGTGGCAGGGAAGTGACAAGTGGTGCCCTACAGACTCTATGAGTCCACACAAGTAGGGCTGCCCTGGGTCTGGCAGAGCAGGCAGAACAGAGGTCCTGTGAGCACCCAAGAGATAAAACAAGGACATTTCCTCAGCAAACACCACATGACCAAAGAAGGAAACACGAGGTCCACTTTTTTTTGAGACAGAGTCTCAAGCTGTCACCCTGAGTAGAATGCTGTGGCATCACAGCTCACAGCCACCTTCAACTCTTGGGCTCAAGTGATCCTCTTGCCTCATTTTTTTCTATTTTAAAAGAGATGGGGCCTGACTTTTGCTCAGGCTGGTCTCGAACTTGTAAGCTCAAGCAATCCACTCACCTTGGCCTCCCAGAGTGTTTGGATTACAGGCATGAGCCACTGCACCCAGCCCAGAGGTCCTCTTTAATAGTATGAATATATGATGGAAACCCCAGAAGACAAAATACCTGAACTGCGCCTGGCCAAGCTAAGTTGGAGCTGAGCACAGGCAGCTCCATACAGAAGCTGCCCTGGCCAGTTGGGGGTGAACACTGGCCAACTTGTTTACTAACAATTAGAAATGTCAGGCTCGGCGCCTGTGGCTCAACGGGCTAAGGCACCAGCCACGCACAACTGAGCTGGAGGGTTCGAATCCAGCCTGGGCCCACCAAACAATAATGACGGCTGCAACCAAAAAATGGCCGGGTGTTGTGGCAGGTGCCTGTAGTCCCAGCTACTTGGGAGGCAGAGGCAGGAGACTTGCTTGGGAGGAAATGGAAGTTGCTGTGAGCTGTGATGTCACAGCACTCTATCCAGGGTGACAGCTTGAGGCTCTGTCTCAAAAAAAAAAACCAAACAAAAGTAGCCACTGGCAGCTTACACTTCACATTTGGCAAACGCACCAACACCAGGGCAGGTGTGGCCTAGAGCAAGACGCAGGCCCCACGCTGTCTTCCAGACCAGCTCCCCCAACCCTGCCATGTCCACAGCAGGGTGCACTCTGTGAACTCAGCTGGCGGGAGCTGCTCTGCACAGGGTGCCAGGCAAAAAGGCCCAGCTGAAGCCCTTGGGAGACTCTCAACCCAGCTTTTCCTCCTGTCCTCACAGATAACCATGGGACACATGCCAGGAGCTTAGCTTCAGCCACACACATCTCCCCCGCACACACACCTGTCAGCCTGACATCACTCTGCGCCTCTCCCAGGACAGTGCCCCCTGCAGGTTCCCATGAGAACACACTTACCCCGGTTGCTTTAGGTTCTAATAAAGACCTCGACCCACCAAGGTGGCACCCTGCTTCACTGCTCTTGTTGCCCATACCTGTCCCAGGGACCCACAGCGACAGCTTAGGCAGTGGCCAGCACTGTCTGGCACAGATTGCCCACTGGTACACATGTCCTGTACCAGGCACAGAGCTGGCCCCCGGACACCAGGTTCCCCAACCTGGCCCTGCAGTCTTGCACTTGACACAGGGCCTGGCACTGCAGGGCCACAGTGGACCCAAGCCAGGCCTCCTAACCAGGCCCCTGAATGGGGTGACTTAACTCTGGGATGGCTCTCGCAGCACCTGCCCCCAGTCTCAAGAGAGACAAAGATCATGTCACAACCATCCCACACTGCACTGGGGGTGCCGCCCGCCAAACTAGCTGGGCAGAGGACTGAAGCCTCAGTGACATACGGCAGCATGGGATGGGACAGGGAAGCCATGTGTGGGACCCATATCACCCTGGCAACAGCCGGGCAAAGGGCAGGGCCTCCTCATTAGCAGCAGAGGCACCTCGGGCTTTACCCCCACCCCGGGGCCTCTAGGACAGGCTCTGCCCAGCAGGCCTGCGCTGAGCTGAGACCAGTTGCAGAGAGCACTCACAGACCACTCACAGTCTGGCCTGACACCAGGCCCAGCCACGGCCTGGAAGACACTCTCTATGGACATCAGCGCCAAGGCCAAAGCAGAAAAGACTAGGAAGAATAAGAGTCCCAGCCCCACTGGGGCCACTGGCCACGTGAGCACACACAGCCCCACTTTCAGCCTCCTCCCCACCCGTGGGCCAGGCTCATTGCAGGAACGCTCATGCATACACAACCCTTCAACCACGTGCCCAGCTCGGTCTTGGGTCCTGTCAATGAGCGCAATGCTGGCTTGGCCATGCCGCCCTGCAGCCACCCCATCTCAGACTTCATGGGAGGACTGTTACCACCCAGACAGGCAGGTTTTGGCCACCACAGGTGGCGCCCGAATCCTGGCAAGCACGTCCTGTTGTGCATGCCCCTGGCACCCAGGCACCCGCAAGCCTGCATATAGCTATCAAGGCTTCTGCGACCACCCACTCACAGAGCACTGAGGGGTCACCCGGCAGGAGCCACAGCAAATGAGCCTAGGGACTCGCTTTCATCCATACGGGGAGCACCAAAGTGGCTAGCCTACCAAGCCAGGACCGGGAAGGCATTACCACACTGCTAATACCATCCAGCCTGGGAGGCAAGTGGGAACCTACACCTGGCCTCTCCCACTCTGGACACTGTGGACCGCAGTGAGGCTGAGCAGGAATAATAGCTAGTGTCCCCGGACCTAACTGCCAGGCCCCCACCAGGTGAGGCCATGTAGCCAACCAGCCTCAGTGCCCTGTACCCTGCCCTGACCCAGTGCTGTCCTCAGCAGAGGACAGGCCAGGGACAGGCCAGGGAAAGCCCAGGGTGCCACACCATCAACACTCTCCCTGGTGAAACCGGGAATTCCCTGAACTAAGGACCAGCCCTTCAGGGACAGCCCTGGGACAGGACCTGTATCTCCACACCGTGAGTTCTGTGTGGAAAGCTGCAACGCCAACGTAGCTCAACCAGTAGCAGTGGGAGCCTGGACATGAATGATGGTCACGCCCTGCTTGGGGTGTTCCCTGGGAACATGGAGAGAAGCAGGCTCCCAGTCCAACAGAGCCAGTCACACTGAAGACATCAGGCACCTGTGCTTTCTCCCCCAGAACCTAGGCCCTGAGGGGGCAGGACAGGCATGGGCTACCCACGAGCACCTGGCCCTCCCACCTGCTTCGAGCCATCCTACCTCACTGCGTCCAGTCTCTTGTTCTGCCGGATGAGCTCGATGAACTCCTGAATCCGTAGGCTGAACTCCAGGCAGCTCTGAGGGCAAAGATGGAGCGGCGCTTAGCGCACAGTGTCACCCTGCAGACCCCACAGACAGAGCATGAGCCCCTCAGAGGGCATCTGAAGGCAGGTGGACACCCAAACTGCCCCTCCAGCTGCAGCAGACACCTTCTAGAGCAGTGGTTTTCAACCTTCCTAATGCTGCGACCCTTTAATATAGTTCCTCATGTTGTGGTGACCCCCCAACTATCACCACAACATTAGGAACTGTATTAAAGGGTCACGGCATTAGGAAGGTTGAGAACCACTGCTCTAGAGGGACCAACTTGGTGCTGAGTGTCTGGCAGCCTGGCCCCTCCCCATGCAGCTGCAGTGGGGTGTGATGGTCTCACTCTCAACCCGAGGGTCACTGACTAAAGACAGGCCCAGGGGGCTCAGGTCTTGGGGCTGCAGGGAGAGGAGAGCAGTGGGTCCAGCCACTAGGCAGCCACAGGACCCAGAAAAGGTACCCTGAGGACGAGCACAGGCAAGGCACTGGTCCTCAAGGACAAACGGGCTCCAGGTCCTACCCAACACCATTGTGGTCCTGAGGGCGCTGGTGTAGCTCCAGGCTGCCTCCCCCTAACATGCTCCTTTATTCCAGCTGGATAGTCTGACTCTCAGTATCAAATGAGTGCCACCCATGCCAAGGGCTGTGCTGGAGACACCTTGAGGAGGAGATGGCACCCAAGGTACAAGATGTGGGGGGCCTCATAGGGAGCCTGAGGCACAGCCCCAGGTGGGAGCGCCCAGCAAAGACCGACCAGCAGTACTGCATCCGGGGAGAGTGCTCCAAGATAAGAGCCACTGCCCAGGCCGGGGGTCGGGAGGCACAGGAGGGCACATGGGGTACAGGCTGCTGTCTCCCTGCAAGGCCCAGGACCCCAAGAGAGGGTAGCTCCTCAAAAGAGTTGGGCTACCGGGGGGGGAACACTGTGCCCAAGGAGGGGAGACTGGGGACAGGGGTGAGGCTCTGAGAGATGTAAACTCTAAAATCTGAGCGGTACATGTATCAACCCAATACATACTGGGCTGAAACTGGCTGAGTAAGCAGCAAAGTTAATTTCTGTCATCCTGGATGAGAAGCTGGACCTTAAGGTCTTCAACGTGGTTTCAGAACATACTCGGGGCTTTCTACCAGAAACAGGACACAGACAATAGCCTGAACAAGACAAGCCTCAGAAAGACAAATGAGAACCCAAGTCCACAGCCTTCAGATCACAGGACGGCCTTAGGATAAATTCTGCATGGCAAAAAAGAAATGAACCCCAAGTGCCTAAAAACTAAACTTAAAGCTAGTCCATAACAAGCCCTTCACCCCATCTTTCCCCCCTGCAGCCCTGCCCCTGCCACACAGGCACCTGTAGCAGGCTCTGAACGGGGGTGAGGGTGGACCGTGCTAGAACCAGCCAGAGCACCACTTACCTTCCAGAGTGGAGCTCAGCTCAGCCATGCAATAGGTGCTCAGAACAGGGATGGATGGGACCAGGGGAGTGTCCCTGTCCCCCAGTGCCTATGTTCTCAGCTGGGGCAGAGTCTGTCACCAACTCAAGTAAGTACCAGCTTTGGTACAGACCAGAGAGGAGGACAAAGCTATCCTCAGGGCTTTCTCTGAGCCCCAGCCCCGCTGATAAGCAGACAGACCACGGTCAGCTGTCTACTTCCCAGGCTAGGGCCACGCCTTTCCGGGGCCCTGCCTGCCTCCTGGGGGCAGCCAAATGATGTCTACAGCCGGTGGGTGCCACTCAGCTACTGACAATCAGGAAGGAGCCGCTGTGTGGACATACAGGAAGGGCAGTCCTCCAAGTTAGCACAGCCACTGCTTCTTCACAAATAGGCTTTTTTCATACCTTTACAGTACACGACAGCTCTCTGCTCTCGTAGGTTAGTGCTCATGTAGCTAGTGTGCCAGTGTGCTAAGGAGATGCAGTGAGCATCAGTCTCAGACTCTATATAAAGTGCCACGCGTCTGCACACGCACAGGGTGGACCACAGGTGCACTGCACAGACTCGACGCATGGGCCCCGTCCTGCACCCTACAGGCCCCAAGGACACAGGATGGCTCAACAGATATTAACTTAGCACCCCATTATCTTAAAATTTACTTTCCAACTAGGTGAAACGTGAGGTTCAAATGCTGCTTCTTCCAACTGGAGGCCTGTGACTACCCCCCGGGGCCTAGCAACAGTGTGGGGTTCCACCTTGACTTGTGCACACACAGACAGCACGGACACTGCATCTCCTGTTGTTTGGCTGACATTCCTGACAAGCACACTCCTGTGTCACGGGCAGTCCTCAGGTGCACTCAGGGCGGCTACTGTGCTCCACTCGATCTTGACATCCTCACGGTGTGCACTCAGCACAGCTGTCTCTGACCTGGTCAGCCCCACAGAGACCACAGCCCACATGGTGTGTCCCAGGCTAGCCTCAGGACCTCCGTAGGAGTGCTGTCTGGTAGGTCATTAGGCTTGGAGGGACAGCCTATCACTACAGAGAGGTCATCCCTCTGGGAGGAAGTGTGGCTAGCACCCTGCGGGCTGGTGCTGTGGGTCACACCCACTCTCGCCTCTCTGACAGGGTTTTCACACTAAGACCCACAAACTCTGTGGGGAGCAGAGGCCACTGCACTTCTCAACCCATCCTGGAGAAGCTGAGTTGGTCCCTCTCAGCTGATGACTATGTGACACCAACGAGCTCAACCAGGGCAAGGGGAAGCAGTGCTCAGTTCAGAAAACAAAGGGTTTCCTGGCAGAGGTGGAGGCTGTTAGTGTAAGCTGTTTCCGTGAGCCATAGGAAACATCTTTTGGTGAGCAGATTCAAGGTCTATTGTTTACATTCAGAGTGGTCTTAGACAAGCACATCTTCAGTGAGAGTCCCACTGCCTTGCACGGATGAGGACTTCCCAAACAGCTTTCTGCATCCCTCAGTGCTGGTGGGGGACTGGCCTGCCTCTTAGCCCAAGGCCCAACAGCCCAAACTCGCTGCCTGTGCTTCCCACCCACTCTGGTCAGACATTAGCCTCAGCCCCAGTTGCAGGAGGAGGTGTGCTTCTCAGGTAGGACCGCCCTCCTGGGAGCGCTGCCTCCACCTACCTTCATCTTCCGGAGCCGGGACTTGTTGTCATGACACCAGGCCAGACAGGTGGCTGTCTCACGCCTCTCCAGGGACTCCTCCACTTCCTTGGCTGTCAGGAACATCTCTATATTCACCAGGTCCTTAGAAGAAGGAGGTGGCTCCAGTTAGAGCAGGGCCCAGGCTCACCTCCAGCCCATACCTGGGAACCTTGGGACAGAGAACACCAAACTTCTACCCTGGGGACTGGAGGCTCAGACTCAGTCGCCTGGCCGGATGACCCAGGTTGTACCTTCACCGGGCATGGGGGGACCTGGGCCAGCACTGCACACATGCAGACTGGCCATACCGCCCCCTCCCCAGCAGCCCCCTATTCTGAAATAAATGGTAGGTGAATAACACATAACAGAAAGCACATTATGGCCAATACTTCAGCTAAAACCAATGACTTCTAAGAAAACAGAAAATGGAGCAAACCACAGACTTGGATTAAGACTCCATCAGTGGAGTCCAGGCGTGGTGGCAGGATCCCTGTGCTGCCTTCAATGACACCTACAGACCCTTGGAGGTGTGAGTCACAGCCAAGATGACAAGCTGGGTGGGTGGCAACTCACCAACACAAACAGAAACAGAAACCACCCCAGAGAAAGCAGGCTCTGTCTCACACTATGTGAACACCACGGGGGCACAGCTGGGCACCGGCTACTGCCATGAGTGACTCTGTCCCTCTGGCTATCGAGGCTCATGGCCCCACAAGGCCAGCCTGATGCTCTTTTCACAGCACCTTTTCCATGCTGGCCACACTCCCTGTTCCATCTGAGATCTCACCCCACACCAGAGCCTGTGAACGTCCTCCTAGGGTGGCCCGATCTCCAGTTTTGGTGCATGGTGTGACCCAGGGGCCCTGGCCCTGCCAGCTAGTCCCACCTGCATCACAGCAGCAGCTCTCTGGGTCCTCCCAGGCTGCCTCAGGGAAGTGGACCACTGCCCTGACACACCACAGGCTCTACTCAGGCCACCCGAACACAGTGGCTCTGGCCTGTTCTGGGACAGATGTGCTCGGGACCCTCTTGTATGTCCTCAGTCTGCCTCAGTGGCTTGTCCTGATAGATGGAGCCCAACTACTTTTCTTAGTGTGTTGGACCCCTGTCCATGCCTGCATAGCCCCTGTACAGCTGCAAAGTGCACTGTGTCTGCAGAGTAGCCCCTGTATCACTTTACACCTCCCTGCCTAACAGTGCAAGCACTTCCTGGGGACAAGAGGCTTCACCAACCACCATAAGACAGCCCTGGTCACACCCTGCAGGCCAAGGGGAAAGCATGGAGTGTCCAGAAGGAGAGGGCAGCAGAAGGCCTGTGAACAGGCAAAACTTGCCTGACAGGCCAAAGAGGTGCCCACCAGGCAGGGATGGCAGGAGGGTGGGAAAGGCATGAGGACCAGGGGACATGTGGCAGCCCCACTCTCCTCAGTCCCATCTCAGGAGCCCAGGCTCCCAGGCAGAGCGGGTTCCAGAGAGCTGCCTGAGGCTTTCAGTGGCTTGGCTATGACATCCCTGTGAAAGAGGAGAACAGAGACAGAAGGGCAGGACAGCAGAGGCTGGGCAGAGGCCAGGAAACAAGCACATCTGATATGCATGCCAGAGCCCTCAAGGAGAAGGGACAGGGGGACATCTACTGCCAGTTGAGGCTGCACAGTCGAGGACAGTACCCCGCACACTGGCTGAGGATCGCAGGTGCTTAACACGGACGTGCTAGCTGTCTGCACCAGGGATGCCACATCCCACAGGACAGTCTGAGGTAGCTCGGCAGGGTCCTCCCTGGCCTCTTCCCCCAGGGAAGTGCCTGTAGGCACCCTGGGAGAGGGGCAGGCAGGGAAGGGGATGCCTACCAAGGTGGCTGGGGAGACTGCTCTGGAGAGAGGCTTGAGTGAGGGTCGGTGCTCCAGGCAAAGTCCTTGAACTGAAGCAGGTAAGCTGGACGGGGTGTGAGGGACATGGAGGCCAAGAGGCAGTATCTCACTCCCCTTTCTCAGAGGTCAGTCTGAGGGTGAGGAGGGGGTGCCCAGAGTGGATGCCGGGCCCAGGGAGCACAGTGAGTACAGGTAGGTGGGCCCTGCAGATGCCCATGTGGATGTTAAGGTGGCCACAGCTCAGGCTGGTCACAGGGAAGCCACACAGTTGGTGGGAATTAAGTTGTGAGAAGATACAGGGTCCTGGGTTAGATAGAAAGGGCTAAAGATAGACCCAGGGAGGCCACAGTGGGGAGGGTGCATGGGCAGGGGAGAAGGGAGCAGGCGGAAGACAAAGGAGGGAGGGTGTGCAGGAAGCCAGCCTAGATGAGAGAAAAGCTCAGGTAGGTACTATGCACACATCTAGGTGTGGGGAGAGGCCACAGGAGGTGGTCAGAGGAGTGGGCTGGAGACACATCACACCTTGAATGGTACCTTGGAAGGCTGTGCACCAGCAGAGGGGTCTGGTCAGGGACAAGGTGACAGGCATGCTCATTGGCCGGGGGGCTCCAACTGCTCCAGACTCCGCAGTGCTGGGCAACTGCACAACAACAGAGGGACTATTCCCAGAGACCTGGGCCCAAAGTTGCAGCTGGGTGTGAAAAGGCCAGGCCAGGAGAGCTGAGGTCACAAACTCAGCACCACCCAGCATGCTTCTTTCAGGAACTCACAGCTAAAACATGCTCTGAAGGCACAAGTGTCGATTATTTCTACAACTATAACATGGTCCCACTGACATGGACATAGCCAGGCAGGGTGGCTCACGCCTGTAATCCCATCACTCTGGGAAGCTGAGGCAGGAGGATTGCTTGAACTCGGAGTTGGAGACCAGCCTGAACAAGAGGGAGACCCTGTGTCTACTAAAATAGAAAAACTAGCCAGGCGTGGTGGAGGATACCTGCAATCCCAGCTATTCTGGAGGATGGGGCAGGAGGGTCTCTTTGAGCCCAGGAGTTTGAGGTTGCTGTGAGCTGTGACCACAGCACTCTACCCAGGTGAGAGGGAGATCTTGCCTCAAAAAAAAAAAAAAAAATTAGGAAAAAAACGGAAAATGCTCCCTAGCTGAGTTAAATCCAAAGCTCCTGCATCAGAAAGCAATGTCGGGTGTGCCTGGTGTCACTGCTGGAAAGGCGTGGGGATCCTTTCTGCATTTTCCTAATCAGAGCACATTTAAGCGACCAAAGCAAATAAGAAGCACTGCTCGACATGTGCAGACGCTGCCGCCTGAGTGTCTGTGACCTGACCCACCTCAATGCCGCTCTGCCGCGCCAGCTTGACGGCTGTGTTGTAGTAGCCGCAGCGCAGAAGGTGCTCCACCATCATGCGGTCCATGCGCTTCCTCTTCCACATGCTGGCCGCGGCCGGCTGGTCACTGCTGTGCTCTTTCAGGTGCTCAATCCTGCGCTTGCACAGCTTGGCGCTCTCATCCTCAGCCTGGATGGATTCCACTGCCTGCCCACACACAAAGAGCCCTTCAAATGGGATGCCCGTGTACCCAGCCCCACGAGAAACCAGGCTGCCCATCCTGAATGCTCATAGAAAGAAAAGGAGAAATGCAAGCTGGAGACGAAGCAAGACTGCAGACAGAGTAATGCACAGCATTCCACAGATGCCCACCAGCCAAGTGCATGTTCAAAACAGAATTACCAAAACAGGTGTTTTAAGATCTACCTCTTGGGGGTTTGCATCTTCTTTTCAGTTATGGTATTTCTTGCTTTATGTATTCTGAAGCTAAGTGTCAGTCACGTGCAATTTTAAATTTGTTACACCTCACTGGTTAAACTGTTTATCGTTATAAAGTGACTTTCTAAAATCTTTCGTAATACTTTTTTTCTTAAAGTCAACGTCATTCAAAATTAAACTAAATAGAAATGTTCTATACCTGCACTGTTCAATACTGAGGAAATGAATTCTAAATTTACTTAAACTTTAATAACGTGCATGGTTTCTAGGGTTCTGGCTGATTATTTTCCTTCAGCACATTCTACTATTTTTGGTTTCTGATTCTTGGCAGCTGTTGGGCTATTTGCCACTGCTTTACAGGTGGTCTTTTTCCCCTAGCTGCTTTTTTTTTTTTTTTGACAGAGTCTCACTGTGTCACCCTCAGCACAGTGCCATGGCGTCACCACTCACAGCAACCTCAAACTCTTGGGCTCAAGCGATTCTCTTGCCTCAGCCTCCCAAGTAGCTGGGACTACAGGTGCCCACCATAACACCCAGCTATTTTTAGAGACGGGGTCTCACTCTGGCTCAGGCTGGTGTTGAACTCTGAGCTCAGGCAATCCACCTACCTTGGTCTCCCAGAGTGCTAAGTCCCCTAGCTGCTTTTAAAGTTTTTTGCATTTGTTTTCTTTAGTTTTACTAAGTGAAAAACCTATGTAGATTTCTTTTCTTTTCTTTTTTTTTTTTGTAGAGACAGTCTCACTCTATTGCCCTTGGTAGAGTGCCGTGGCATCACACAGCTCACAGCAACCTCCAACTCCTGGGCTTAGGTGATTCTCTTGCCTCAGCCTCCCAAGTAGCTGGGACTACAGGCGCCCACCACAAAGCCCGGCTATTTTTCTGTTTTGCAGTTCAGCGGAGGCCGGGTTTGAACCCGCCACCTTCGGTATATGGGGCTGGCACCCTACTCGCTGAGCCACAGGCACCGCCCTTTTTTTTTTTTTTGAGACAAAGTCTCACTTTGTTGCCCTGGGTAGAGTGCAATGGTATCATAGCTCACAATAACCTCAAACTCTTGGCCTTGAGCAATCCTCTTACTAGGCCTACAAGCACCTGCCACAATACCTGGCTAGTTTTCTCTGTTTTTAGTAAAAACTGGATCTCACTCTTGCTCAGGGTGGTTTTTAAACTCCTGAGCTCGAGCAATCCACCCACCTCAGCCTCATATAGTGCTGGGATTACAGATGTGAGCCACCACACCTGGCCTTCTATGTTTATTTTGATTTATTCTGTTTAGGATGCTGAACTGGTCAACTTTCATCACTTCTGAAAACCTCCTGGTCCTTCTCCCTATACCACCTCTGGCCACCCCCACCCTCTGTTTAAACACAACAAATGTTTCTGCTCTATTCTCTCTTCTTACTCTTATGTACTTTCCCTTTTCAATCTCTGTGCTGCATTCTAGATAATTTCTTCAGATCTACCTTCTAGCTCACTATTCTGTTTAGCAGTTAGCTGTAAACTGTTTTTATAAACAGTGAGTTATTTTGATTATTGTATTTTTCATTTCTTGAGGTTTCATTTTATTCTATTTAAACACTAAATCATTTTTTATACTTTCCATTACATGCATAGATCTTCAAACTTTTTTCTTATTCTGTAAACACAGTAAAGCACGGCACCTGCTAGTCCCATCATCTGAAGTCTGTGCAAATATCTGTCTGTTGTTTCTGATTTTCTGACTGATTATGGTGTCTTATGTACCTGGTTCTCGTTGTGCCGGATATTGTGTTTTAAAAATTATTCCTAAGAATAATCTTAAGTTCTTTTATCAAAGATGTCCTCCCCATACAAGAATTTGCATTTGCTCTGCCTGGAGCCCCCAGCCAAGAGCACATGAGAGGAAGGCTACATGGTGGCTGGATCACCCAGGTGTCTCAACTTAGACCATACGGCTTTATCATCATCAAGTCCACTTCTGGAGTACCCGCACCTTAAAGTGTGCACTGTGGGGTCCCTGTTTATTCCCAGCAGGTCTCCACACATTGGGTCACTGGTCCCCACACATATGTGACCCAGATGAAACATAGGACAACAGCAACCCCACCCCCCATTCTGGACTGGTGATTCCTTTCTGCCTCATTTTAAAATATTTTTTAAATATTCCCACCTTTTGAGTTGTTTTCAGTGGTAGAATAGTCCCAATAACAACCTCCCAGTGCTATTTTGATATGAAATTCTAAAAATAATAAACCAATCTGCTACACATCCTGGCATCCCCTCTGGACACTCCTACAGCAAAGACAATGGTCCTTACAGGGCCAGGAAGCTGGCCTGCTCAGCCTGACATGGCCACAGCATGGCCCAAAGGGGCCCAACAGTCGACCCTGCAATCCCACCATAACAGTGCATCTCCCTCTCTGAGGACTTCACGGCAGTCACACCCCACCTCCCACAGAAGACAGTTCATTTTCAAGACGAACTGGGTGTCCTTCTTGGCCGAGAAAGAAAGGTCTTGCAACAGAACTGACCTTCCTCTTGAGGACACTGAGTTTCTCCACCACGCCATCCAGCAGGCTGACCACGGAGTCCACAGCAGGGCAGCTGCTCAGGGTCTTCTCTAGCTCGGCCACCACCATGGTGACGTGGCTCGTCTCCCGGTCAATGTTTTTCTGAGCAGCTCTGAAGCGTTTATTCAGGGTCTCATAGGGCACCTAGAGGAGAGATCAGGATGCATGAGCACCTCCAGCCTGCCCTCGGGCACCCGGGCTCCCTCATGGCCCTGTCAGAGGATGCATGAGCACCTGCAGCCTGCCCTCGGGCACCCGGGCTCCCCCACGGCCCTGTCAGAGGATGAATGAGCACCTGCAGCCTGCCCTCGGGCACCCGGGCTCCCCCACAGCGCTGTCAGAGGATGAATGAGCACCTGCAGTCTGCCCTCGGGCACCCGGGCTCCCTCATGGCCCTGTCAGAGGATCCGTGAGCACCTGTAGCCTGCCCTCGGGCACCCGGGCTCCCCCATGGCCCTGTCAGAGGATGAATGAGCACCTGCAGCCTGCCCTCGGGCACCTGGGCTCCCCCACGACCCTGTCAGAGGATGAATGAGCACCTGCAGCCTGCCCTCGGGCACCCGGGCTCCCTCATGGCCCTGTCAGAGGATCCGTGAGCACCTCCAGCCTGCCCTCGGGCACCCGGGCTCCCCCACGGCCCTGTCAGAGGATGCATGAGCACCTGTAGCCTGCCCTGGGGCACACAGGGCTCCCCCACGACCCTGTCAGAGGATCCATGAGCACCTTCAGCCTGCCCTCGGGCACACAGGGCTCCCTCACGGCACTGTCAGATGCAGAGGTT
This sequence comes from Arctocebus calabarensis, assembly GCA_963573935.1. Taxonomy (NCBI): domain Eukaryota; kingdom Metazoa; phylum Chordata; class Mammalia; order Primates; family Lorisidae; genus Arctocebus; species Arctocebus calabarensis. The sequence goes on along the minus strand of CAUYON010006054.1, from coordinate 322 downwards.
CGACTTCCAGCTCTCTCAAAATACATCTAGTTTTAAACCTGACCAAAACCCACAAACACTGGGGTGCATGGAGGGACAGTCCACACCTCTGGATAAGAAGAGTAATAATCCATTTGGGGTTCAGCGCCTATGGCTCAAGCGGCTAAGGCGCCAGCCACGTACACCTGAGCTGGTGGGTTCAAATCCAGACCAGGCCCGCCAAACGACAGCTGCAACCAAAAAAGGGCCGGGCGTTGTGGTGAGCGCCTGTAGTCCCAGCGACTTGGGAGGCAGAGGCAAAAGACTCGCTTGAGCCCAGGAGTTGGAGGTTGCTGTGAGCTGT
>CAUYON010006052.1:0-13084 GCA_963573935.1 Arctocebus calabarensis | reverse complement strand
CCAAAGGATGTGAGCAGCGTGGCTTGCCAGACACCACGGGCCCTCTAGCTACCACTAGCTGAAGAAAGGGAGCTCCCTCCGCATGTGTGTCTACCGGCAGGGTCCCCGTGCTAGACCTCAGCTCGAGTCCTCACTCATTTAGTTCAGATTTCAAAAGTTTCCATTTTTTTTTAGACATCATCGATCCAGGCACATTGACTGACGGGACCTTGGAGCTCCACACGTGACAGACACCGAGCACGTGGCTCTCTGTCATCCCCCGGACTCACGGAGCCACTCCGTCCCAGCGGAGGCGGCAGCATTGCAGTCAATGCCCGGCCCCTCGGCTGGCGCGCTGGGTGGCCGGCTGGCTGGCATGGAACCTTGTCCTGCCTTCACACCACCTCGCCATTCCCGCCCCAAGGAGACATGCAGGTATCGGTCCCCCCAACGTCCTTACCGAATGACGGGATCCCCGCTGGACCTCGGGGCTGCCAGGCGCACCTGCTCCCCAGAGCCTTTCTGTCTCCGCTCCAGGGATCTGACCGCTCATCCCCAAAGAGTCCATGTCTCATTCCTCGCCCTGCAGGGAGTAGCGCGGGTATCAGGCGACTGCTGCATGCCACAGGCCTTCTTTCCCCACGTGGGCACGAGTCAAGGGAAGGCCCCACAAGTGGTGGCGGTGCCGCACAGTAGGAAAATTGTAACACCAAGACAATGCTCCCTGTGATCCCTATGCTCTGCTGACCCGCTGTGAATTGGATGCCTGTTTTGCCAAAAGCCAAGGATAGAAATTCAATCGAGTTCTGTCCTTCCTCACGCCACATCTTTGTCCAGGATAATCATCTAACATCATGCCTCATGGTGTCATGGATCAAACCTCCTCTAAATCCCTCCTATTTTGTTGCACACCTTGGTGGAAGTAGATTGGGTATCAGGGGATCGCTGTGGACCACATTCCTTCTTTCTCTTTGTGGTTTTGGTCAATGTAAATGGCCCCAGAACTGGTTGTGGTCCCGTAAAGTTGGAATATCCTGACCCTAATAGAAGACTAACTGTCTTCCCTACTCTTTGTAGACTGTTGTCTGATTGCCAACTGGATCTCCCCACAAGGATATTTCTTGTTCCTGTGAAAGCTACAGAATTTATCCCAACCTATGGTGAGAAGCACTGAAGCCCTAGTGTCATCATCTGGCTCTTCACTAGACACACTCCTTCATTGGATGTCTCATCACATCTTGCCACCTTTAGATTTTTCTCTTTGTGCTTCTTTTGAAAACATGCTCTTCTAGGCCTTTCGTATCTCCTATTCTCTTCCTGGGTCCTACATTTATTGTGCTTATTTCTATTGACTCCTACCATGTTTCTCTCTCTCTTTGTAGTTTGCATACCTTTTTTGAATGTTAGTAAAGGATACCTTCACATAATTAGTTACTTTTGTACTGTTTCTTTTGGTATTTTTCAGAATTCAATAATTGTGTGTTTGTTTTGTTTTTTTATGTGTGGGTTTTTTTTTTTTTTTTTTTTTTTTTGTGCAGTAGGTGCAGATTCTCACTGTATTGCCCTTAGTAGAGTGCTGTGGCATCACAGCTCTCAGCAACCTCTAACTCTTGAACTTAAGCGATTCTGTTGCCTCAGCATCTCAAGAAGCTGGGAGTATAGGTTTCTGCCACAATGCCCAGTTATTTTTTGTTTTAAGTTGTGTTTGTTTACCTGGCCTAGACGGGGTTCAAACCCATCACCTTTGGTTCATGTGGCTGGTGCCATAAGCGCTATGCTAAGGGAACTTAGCCCATAATATTTTTTTAAACATCTTTTCCATTGCCTTTCATTGCAAAATTAAATTCAATTGTCTTTTATGCATATTCATGAAAAAAAAGCTGAACTACATCAATGTTTTGATGCTGAGTAGTGGGCTCTGAAATAAGGTCAAAATGACTCCACTACAAGTCTTACTGGCAAATGAGGAGCATCCATGGGAAACCTGCAACAACCACAAGGAAAAATTTCCCTAAACCTTAGCATACAGCTTATTATCTTCTTTAAAGGAAAAATGAATATATAGGAAACCTATAATATAGACGAATAGCAAAGAAAATGATCCTGGGTATGTGATTTTTTTCTGTTCTCTTGGTGTAAGTAGAAATGTTCAAAGATATTCCATGTTTCTCTATGTAATTCTGATGAAAAAATTTGAAAATATTTCTCAACTCTGATTTTTATTTATTCATTTATTTTATTTATTTATTTTTGAGACAGAGCCTCAAGCTGTCACCCTGGCTATAGTGCTGTGGCATCACAGCTCCATTTCCTGGGCTCAAGCAAGTCTCTTGCCTCTGCCTCCCAAGTAACTGGGACTAAAGGCGCCCACAACAACGCCCAGCCATTTTTTTGTTGTAGCCGTCATTGTTGTTTGGCGGGGCCCAGGCTGGATTCGAACTTGCCAGCTCAGGTGTACGTGGCTAGTGCCTTAACCACTTGAGCCATAGGCACGGAGCCTCAACTCTGATTTTTAATTGAGTTTCTTAATTTTTGCCTTGCTAAATTTTTGGGAAAATATGTGGGCAGAAAACAGATTTTAAGACTGTTCTTGATAAATAAGCCATTTTCCTTTGTTGGGAATTTAGAAAAAAAATTTAAAAATTATAAAGGGTTACTTGTACATTCACCATGCACCCCTTCTCTCTAGGTTGGGGTTCTTCCCCACTTAGATAACAGGTGTAAACTCAGTGGCAAGTGTATAAAAAGGCAGAATTTCCATCACATTAGACTAGGCTTCTGGTTACCTCATTTCTCAGGCTGTGCTACCAGCATGTGATAAACACTGGAGAGCAGAAGGGCCATGTGTACAACGCGCTTCCCTGGCATTTGTGGTTAAATCCAGACAAAGGTATGGGCTAGGATGCCATACTCCAGAGGAATTCTTCCTCAAGGATTGGAAGGAAACTTCCTTTTGTTTGGCTGGATGGCTTCCTGCCATGGTCCTGCCCTGGGATCAGGGTCCACAAAGACCTGTGAATCTGGCAGCAAAAGATTGAATAAATAAATATAAAGTTAGAAACAATGATGAGAGAGAAAGAGACAAGATGCATAGAATAGAATTTTCAAAGGTGGGAACACTGGGGACTACCACGCCTTTGTGGGGCTCTGAAGGTGGCTATTTGCTCATTAGCCCAGAGGGTAAGCTGAAGAATGGAACAATGACGCTGGCAGTTTCTCAGAGCTAGCATATCAGATCCTATTTTTTCTATAATCATTAACCTTTAGAGTCTAAGCAGCCTTGCTAAATCTAGAACCAGAGCCTTGTGTGGGCAGCTTCCTGTCTGTGGTCACACACACAACACGGATTCCTTGGGTGGTGTTAATCTCAATCTCCTCTGAAGAATTGATGGGAAAGAGGAATTTTCTTCTCATCACCACCACAGAGGTCTTCCTCTGTGATATGGGATATAAGCTCTTCTACACATATGTCAGGGATCCAGCTGTTCCCTTGATCTCTGCCCCAGCCAAATACAAATCTCCACAATGGGTATTTACTTTGACTGTTAACTTTGCAGGAACCAGTCTAGTTAATGTTTCTTGCTAGGCCTTGCACATAGCTTCCTCAGTGGCCATGATTCCTTTAGAATACTTACAGACACAACAGGGGTGTTAGTTAAGCTCTATACCAAATAGGCTAGGATTCTAGGAAAAGCAGGAAACTTAGTCAGATAAGAAATTTAGCAGTGGCTGGTTTAAAGGTAAACTGGCTGACTTTCCTTTGTTCTGCCTCACTTAGCTTACTTATTTATTTCCCCCCTGTTCTGGGGTGTATTCTCTCATCAAGAATGGAATCTTCAGTCCCTATTCTGCCTATAGCTTCCTGGGTTGGTTAGAGGATACTCTGACAAACCAGGAACCCCGATAGTGGGCTTGTTTAAAGTGCTGGAAGTTTATTCTTTTCTAAGTAGGTTCTCTGTAAGAGAACACCAAGGTAAGACGTTCTTTTGCGTTGGGAGCCGACCTCCTGGGAGGCAAGGTTCCCCAGTTTTGAGGAACCACATCTGAGTCAAAGACTGAATGCAACCTGGCCCCAGCTGTTTCCTGTTATGTATGACTGATTCTTGAACCAGAATAGAACAGAGACATACCCTTTTGGTCATCTCAGACTGCTGAGAATGCTGTTCTGCTTTTAGGCTGCTTTTAATCAAGTTATGCAAATATGACAAAATCATGCCTTCAAGTTACTGTATATAAAAGCTGTGCAATAAAGCTGAGGTTGCCTTGTCCTATAGAGGAAAGGTACTCCTGATGCTGCTATTTTCTGTGTCTTTTTTCTATCCCACGCTAGTCTACTCCTGGGTTCCTATTAATTTGGCTGGGCTGATTCCTGGCACTTTTGCCAAGAGAACTTTCTTTAGGTGTTTCCACCTTGCCTCCCTGTGGAGGATTTCCAGCCAGTGTTGTTAGAACACCCTACTGGTGTTCTATTCTGACTAGGAAAAGAATGTATGTTTTTCTTCTGCACCCAGGCCTGGCCTTAGTATCTACTCTCCAATAGTGAATAGTGATCACCAGAGAGTACTCTAAATTATGATACTATTTTTCAGTTAGATCTGTTTTGTAAAAAGGATGGGAACTGGTCTGAAGTGCCCTATGTGCCCTATGTACAAATTTTCTTTTTTCTCAGAGACAATCCCCAAACTGTCAGGTTTCCAAATTCTGTCAAATATATCCAATTTTCCTACCTATAGTAACTTCTCCAAATGTTCAAAGATTCCAGAGAGAGATGCTGTGACACCTAGTTCAAAGCCACCATCTACTTCTCTCACACCTTCCTAGGTGCCTTTACAAAATCTGAAGAAGGACTCTGTTCCAAGAGTTACTTCTGGTCCTATTGGGACTCCCAGAAAACAACTGTATCCTTCTTTGTATCCCTTGGTTGAAACTACAGGTGATGAATGGGGAAATGCATATGTATTCACAACATTTTCCCTGGCACATTTAAAATGAATCAAGATTAATTCAGACAAATTTTCTATGACCTAGATATGTAGATAGATGTTCTCCAAGGGGTCGGACAAAACTTTGTCTGCTCTTGAAGTGATGTAATGCTACTACTAGATCAAAGTAAGGTTCACTGAGAAAAATGGAGTCTTGGATGAGCCTAGAAACTAGGGTGATTTGTGGTACATGTTTAATACATATGGCTATATGTTTTCTGAGGAAAGGGATAGACAGGCAGTTCCCTTTGGGGATTCACAATGGGACCCTGGGAAACAAGGCAACTGGTGGCACAAACATATTCTAACATACATCCTGGAAGGTTTACATCAATTCAAATAAAAAAGCCTATGAGTTATTCTAATTTGTATACTACTTACCAGAAAGAAAATGAAAGTCCCTCAGCCTTTCTTGACAGGCTTATGGAGGCAATGAAAAAACACATCCAGTTCACACTTGACTCCTTAGAGGGTTGAATTACTTTAAAAGATAAATTTATCATTTGAGCCTCCACAGACCTTTGAAGAAAACTCTAGATACTGGCTTTAGGCCTCGATCATAACCAGGAGACCTCCTTAAAAATGGGTTCAGTGGTCTTTTATAATCAAGATCAGGAGGAAGAAAAGAAAAAAGAAAGAAGGGATAAAAAAAGAATGACAGGTTTAGTAATTGCACTCCAACACATAGGTACCACTAATGAGCAGAGAGAAGCCACAGGAACTAAGAATAAGTGTTTTCCATGTGGTCAGACTGGCCACTTCAAGCAAGAGTTCCCTAGCAGCACTACCTGCCAGGCAAGCCACTTGGCCCCTGTCCAGAATGCAAGGGTGACCACTGGAGGGTATTCTGTCCTCAGAGGTGAAGGCCTCCTGCAACAGTGACCTCATCAGCCCCCAAACTGTACTGGGGGGTGCCTCAGATGATTCTCATTGGTCCAGCTTGTGTCATCACTTCTCAAGATTCCTGGGTCTGCCTCATAGTGGAGACAGAATTCCTTCTGGACACTGAAGCAACATTTTCTGTAGTCCTCTCTAACTCTTCTGTCCCCCAAATTTGTAACTATACAGGGGGTTTCTGGAAAGACCATTACCAAATTCTTCCTTCAGGCATTAAGGTGCAGATGGGGTGACTGGCTGTTCTCTCACGCCTTCCTAATCATGCCTGAATGTCCTGTTAGTCTTTTGGGAAAAGCTATTCTAAATGAAGCAGGCACAACCATTTATATAAATGTGGGATAAGAACCTACACTATGCCTTCCCTTATTAGAGACAGAAATTAACCTAGCATTATATGCTACTGAGGGATAGGTATGAAGAGCAAAATATGCTCAATTGGTCCAAATTAAGTTAAAAAGTCCCACCATCTATCCCAATCAAAAACAATATACTATAAAAACAGAAGCTAATAATGGGCTAATACCCATAGTACAGAATCTAAACCAACAGAAATTATTAATACCTTGCAACAGTCCCAAAGCCAAATGGGACTCAGAGACTAGTATGAGACCTCTGTATTGTAAATGAGGAAGTCATGCCTCTCCATTATATAGTTCCGAATCTGTATAATTTATTATTTCAAATAATTAATAAAATTGTCTCACAGTCCTAGACTTTAAAGATACTTTTCTGCTTCCTTTTCATATGAATTCACAACATCTTTTTGCTTTTGAAAAACCCTCCAACTCCAACAAAGTTGGATACATGGACTGTATTACCTCAGGGATTTGGGGACAGCCCTCACTTATTTGGATAAGCCTTAGCCCAAGAATTGAGTCATTTCTCACATCCCACTGTGAATTTTATTCAGTAGTAGATGATGTTCTTTTGAAAGTACCAGATACCAGGGGCGGCACCTGTGGCTCAATGGAGTAAGGCGCTGGCCCCATTTGCCAGAGGTGGTGGGTTCAAATCCAGCACCGGCCAAAAAAAAAAGACAGTACCAGATGTCAGAGGAATTCCAGAAAGCTATCCAAGCTCTATTAAATTTTCTGGATATTTGCAGGTACTAATTTTCCAAACTAAAGCCCAATTATGTGTGTTTGAAGTACATTATTTTGGTCTCCAACTTTCATAGGGAAGATATCCTGTGCAAAGATAGAACTAATATTGTCTCAACAAAAACCTTGAACCCTCAAAAAGCTTCAAGACTACTTAGGAATTGCAGGCTTTTGAAGACTCTGGATTTCTGGATATAGTGAAAGAGCTAGACCATGCTATTCTTTAATTAAAAATACTCAAAAAGAGTGCACAATCACTCTAGAATGGACAACAGAAGCAGATAAGTCATTCCAATGGTTGGAAAATGCTCTTTTACAGGCCCCTGTGTGAAGTCTTCCCACTAAACAACAATTTAATCTGTATGCTACAGAGCAGACTGGAATTTTCCAAGGAGTCTTGACCTAACACTGGGGTCCAGTTTTATAAACAGTAGCTTATTTTAGTAAAAAGTCTGATATTGTGGGCAAGGGATAGCCACACTGTCTGGGGGTTGTAGCAGCTATAGCCTTCTTAACCTCAGAGGCAACTAAACTAACTTTGGGAAGAGACCTAATTATTTATACTTTTCGTGACCTTAACTGGACTTTTAAAATCAACTAGAAATTTTGAGCTATCAGATAACTGCCTTCTTAAATATCAAGCGTTATTAGAAGAGCTGGTGATACAATCATGCACCTGTGCCACTTTGAAGCTTGCCAATTTCCTCCCTGAATCCAAGGAGAAAATAGGGCATGACTCCAACAGACCTATGCAGGTAGAGAAGACTTACAAGAAACTACCCTACCTAATCTTGACATGGTTTTGTATATAGATGGGAGTCCTTTCACAGAACAAAGAACTCCCAAAGCAGGTTATGCTGTAGTTACTCTGGATACTGTAATTGAGAGTGGGATGCTCCCTACGGGAACCAGCATGCAATTAGATTACCTAACAATTTTTAACTTGTTCTTTAGAAATTGGGAGAGACAAATAAGTCAATATATACACTGACTGAAAATATGCCTTCTTCATTTTAGATGCCTATGCTGCCATTTGGAATGAGAGACAATATCTAACATCCAATGGCTATGCAATAAAATATCATCATGAAATAGACAGGTTATTTATTATAAACTGTACACACCCCCACAAGAAGTAGCTGTTATTCATTGGAAGTGACACCAAAAGACTTCAGATGATATTTCTGAAGGTAACAGACTTGCTGATAAGAAGGATAAAATTGCAGGACAGAAAAAAAAAACTCCCCCTTGTGGCATTCCCCATTTGTGAGGGATTACTTAAGCATCATGCACCACAATGTACACCAAAGGAAAAGAATGAACTTTATCCAGAAACTATTCACTATTCCATCAGGTAGGTATGAAATGCAAGTGGAATTTTACTATTCCTTATTATAAGTCAATGGAAAATACTTAAAACCTTGCATCAGTCTTTTCATTTTGGCACTTCAAGTACCTATCAACCAGCTAAAGCTCTCTTTAATGCAGAAAGCTTATTTAAAACCACAAAACAGATAATAAAAATGGACAAGGTGAGGCCTAGCCAACATCTATTGCTTACCAGAACAGCATGTCTCTGATGGGGGACCAAGAGGCATAAACTCAAGAACCACCATGGGCTCAAAGAGGCAAAGTAAGACTCACTCTTCCCAAGCCACCTGCACACTCTCCACACCCTCACCACAACAAAGCCAGAGTTCTCCTGCCCTCACAAACTCTACTCTTGTCTCTAAGCCATCTCCTCACTGGCAGTGGTGAAACACCTAGCAACTCCACGTTTGCTTTAGCATCACTGCAGCCAATGCCCAGACAAACACATTGCTGGAATGTGGCACATCCCTCTCTGCCTCTTCTTCTCTCTACAATATCATGTTGGAAACATGTGCTGGCCTCAGTTTGATAAGGACAAGGGTAGAGAGTTTTTAATAATTTTGTTCAGCTTTCTAAGTAATGCATATAAGAAAGGCATAGTCGATCCATGCACAGTTTTTACACCAGTACAAGAAGCAAATATGACTGCTTAAGAAAAGAGATGCTTACCTTTCAAAAAAAAATCCAACAGCACAAAGAAGGTCACACACCACAGCTGTCCATGAAGTTCCTCCAATGTCCATGAACAACAACATGATATGAAGCTCTCCCTGAGGACAACTGGGATTTCATCCATGGCAACGATGTTGGCAAAGTAAAGAGGGAATATATGTCTAAGTGAGAACATGAGACAGGAACACAAGGCTAAGCCATTAAGCCCTGTGTACTAAAACCACCAACAGACCTTTGTGAACTTACCCATATTCTGTGGACGCATGGACATGAGTGATTTGGGCTACAGTTCTCAGTCACACGACAATGGGAAATGCACTACCATGTTCAAGAGCACAGCCAAAGAACAAAATTCTCAGCAACAGGCATTTGTCACTCCTTATGCAAAGTCATCCAAAGTCATCCCTCTGTCCCATCACAAGAGACAAATGCCAGTGGGATAGTTGCATGGAAATAGTTTCAGAAAAAAAACTCTTCCATCTTCCTTAAAAGGAGATTTTCTCCCAGGATTGGAATGGTATGATCCTAAACTACACTGCCCCCAGGAGCACAAATTTACTAACACTCAGTGCTTCCCTCACAGAGAAAACTTAAAAACCCATAAGAAAGCAACACAACATCAAGATAACTATGTTTCTAAAATTCTGAGGCCCAAAATATTGTCCGGCCTCCGCATGTTACTCTTTTACTCACTATGGCCTTAAAGTCTAGAGTAGACTCATACCTGGCTCAAGATATTACACAACAATCCTACCAAGACACAGCTGGTGAAAAAATGAGAACAACAGACTAAATGGAAAAGCAACCCATGGAAGAAACAAGTGAGGAACGCCCACATAGAGACCTTACAGATCTACGTACCCAAGAAGATGCCACAAGAAATAGTAAACCACAACCTCAACCACAATTTAACCTGAGGAAATCATAGGGGATACCTTATGAATGAATGTGGACAAAAGTGATTTGAATGTTGTGGACAAAAGAATGTTGTGGACAAAAGTGATTTGAAACTGTCTTAACATGTATGAGCCCTCCATTTTGGGGGCTTCAACAAAACTTGCCCAAAGCCATCATGATACCCAAGTGCCATAGGTGGTTTGCCTATTCAACAATCGGGCTGAATCCTCTGACAAGAGGAATTCACACGAAGAGACCAGCATGAGGCCTCTGCAATGGAAGTGGTCACAGGGACCACCCTTTGATTACCTCACGTGAAATGTTCACATGCCTGAAAATGCCATGACTCACCTACCCAGGGGCATTGCATGTGGCCATGTTACTGATGCCACTGACCAGGAAGAATTCCACTGTGAGTGTCCTGAAGAGATGGAAGGAATATGAAGCAGTGCATGTTGTTGCCCACTCCTAAAGGCCCTGGTATAGGCAATGTGCTGGACTCAATTCCAATGAGTGAGACAATAGTTAGTTTCACTCATTTTCTTCAGTTTTTCCAAGGAACATTTTGACAGGGAACTCATCATCAATCCAAGTATGTTCCAAGCCACTGGAAATTTTACCCTGTGGGACACGGCAGTGGCAGAGACGGTGATCGCCAAAGTCTTCAGCACTCCAGAGAAACCAGAGCCATGCCACTGAGAAGCCATTCCCAGGAGGAACTACAAAATCAGAAACACAGTGTTAGCCCTCTACCCCAGGAAATGCTTACCCTCCAGAGTGAACCACCAGCCTTGGCCACAGGGGTTCCAAGATCCCAGGGACCTATGTCCTCAAAAGGAATGCACTTCGTCCTCTGCCACCGATGGCATGTCTCTCAATGTGACTGACCCTGTGAAGGGGACACAAATCGAATGTACACCTCACAGCAGAGAGGCCTATGGCAATGTAAGAGTATGGAGAGACATACTGGGACCCCTAAGTTGAGGGCCCAATGAGGGGAAACCTCAGTGGATTTGGCCTTTTCTATATCCCTCCCAACCATCAATACTAACCCTGGCTTTATCCCTGGAAAGCAGAAGAGCAAGGTCATGGTCAGCCTGAAGGGCTGGCCTGTCCGTTCGTCCCCAGATATTGGAGGCCTGGTCCTCTACCTGTACACCCAGATCCTACCGGCCGGCTTGCCAAGCCCTGGATGCCTGCACGTCCAATTTCACTCACAATCCCTGTATTGGAAATGATGGAGCCCTGCTATCAATACGGCAACCATTACACTCATAAATCTCCTACCCAGGAACATTGTGCACAGCCCTCTACCTGATGCCCCTACCCAGGGAGAACTCCCATTGTGCGTGCCCTGGAGGAATAGCAGGAATGTGGAACAGTGCAAGTTGTGCCTCACTCCTAAATTCCCTGGTTCCGGCAACGTGCTGGACCTCAGTTCCGATGAGAAAGACGGTAGTGAGTTTCACTCATTTTGTTCAACTTTTCAAAGAAATGTTTTGACGGGGGACTCATCATGGATCCAAGCATGTTCCAAGTCACTGGAAATTTTACCCTATGGGACTCGGCAGTGGTAGAGCCAGTGACCACCAACATCTATTGCACCCTGGAGAAGCTAGAGCCATGCCACTGTGAAGCTGTTCCTGGGAGGAGGTACAGAATCTGTAACACAGCATCAGCCCCCCACCCCAAGAAATGTTTAACCTCAGGAGCGTTCTGCCAGCCTCAGCCACAGTGATTCCAGAATTCCAGGCACCTCTGACCTCAGAAGGAATGCATTTCATCCTCACCTGCGCAATAGCATGTCTCTTAAGGTGACTGCCCCTAAGAAGTGGACACAAATCGAATGCACGTTTCAGAAAGGGATTCAAGGACACAGGTGTCCGCTGCATTGCCATCCTTGCCAGAAGAGAAACTTCCCTGCCTTCTCATTGACATCCTGTTTTGTGGTTTCTGCCTTCTCTTCTCCATGAATTCCCCTAAGGCAAGTAACTATATAGACACCCACGGAACATGTCGAGTCGCCAGTTGAGGTGTTCTCGTGTTTCTGTGTGTTCCTCTATGGTGTTCTGCATGTGTGGGTAGCTATGGTCCTGGCACCCTACGGGACTAGTGTGTTCCCCATCTTCTGAAGGAGCAGTCACGCTGCCCATCTTTTATACACAACACTGGGCAAGGCCAACTCTTTGACACAAAGGCCTACCACATAAACCCCGTCAACTCTGAACTCAGTCCCCTGTGGACAAAAGGAAGGGGTGACTCTCCCACCAAATAAGGCTGCTCCTGCAAGCATACACCCACTATGGGCACACTATACAGGCCCTCATGATTCAACTGATGTCTGGAATCTGACGACAATGAGGATGTGCTGGCTTAGGACCCTCAGACAGAAAGGCATGCCTGGCACAAAACCAAAGTCCACCAACATAACTGGACACCGTCAGTATCTGAGTAGCAAGGTCTGTGGTGATGTGTGTAAGAGTGTGGGGAGACAGTCCCTCCTGCTTTGCTGGCCCCTAAGTTGAGAGCCCAATGTGGGGGGAACCACAGTGGATTCAACCTTTTCTATATTTCTCCCCTCATCAATGCTAACCCTGGCTTTACCCTGGCAAAGCAGAAGAGCAAGGTCACAGTCAGCCTGAAGGCCTGGCCTATCTGTTAGTGCCCAGATATTGAATGTCTGGTCCTCTGCCTGCACACACAGATCCTGTCTGCTGGCCTGCCAAGCCCAGAAGGCCTGCATGTCCACTTTCATTCACAATCCCTGTGCTGGAAATGATGGCTCCCTCCCATCAATACAGCCACATTGCACTCACAATTCTAATACACAGGCGTACTGCGTGTGGCCCTCTTCCTGATGCTCCTACCCAAAGAGAATTCCCATTGTGCATGCCCTGGAGACATGGCAGGAATGTGAAGCAGTACACCTTGTGCCTCACTCCTAAAGTCCTTGGTTCAGGCAACATGCTGGACCTCAGTTCCGATGAGCAAGACGGTAGGGAGTTTCACTCATTTTGTTCAACTTTTCCAAGGAATGTTTTTTTTTTTTTTTGAGACAGAGCCTCAAGCTGTCACCCTGGATAGAGTGCTGTGGCATCACAGCTCACAGCAACCTCCAATTCCTGGGCTCAAATGAGTCTCCTGCCTCCGCCTCCCAAGTAGCTGGGACTACAGGCGCCCGCCACA
>CAUYON010006049.1:0-12301 GCA_963573935.1 Arctocebus calabarensis | reverse complement strand
TGGAGAATAGTCAAAGATCTAAAAATAGACTTGCCATTTGACCCTATAATTCCTTTACTTGGTATATACCCAGATGACCAAAAATCACAGTACAACAAAGATATCGTACCAGATTGTTTATTGCAGCCCAATTCATAATTGCTAAATCATGGAAGAAGCCCAAGAGCCCATCGATCCACAAATGGATTAATAAACTGTGGTACATGTATACTATGGAATATTATGCAGCCTTAAAGAAAGATGGTGACTTTTCCTCTTTCATATTTACATGGATGGAGCTGAAACATGTTCTCCTTAGCAAAGTATCTCTAGAATGGAAGAAAAGTATCCAATGGATACACCCCTAATATGAGGCAAATTTTTATCTTTCAAGGGAAGGCTACAACCCATTTATTGAACAAGAAGATGGGGAAAGGAGAGAGGGAGGGAAGGAGAGGGAGAGGGTGGGGAGAGATAGGACAAAGAGTGAGATCACACTTGTGGTGCATATTTGAAGGGTCAGGAGAAAACTTCTAAATACGGATCAAAAATGTTTTCACATAGTAAATGAGAAAATCTCATGAATGTTATGTCAATCAGGTTGATGAAAATATCTCAGATAGTATGTGAAACCCATACACTGTACCCCATGATTGAATTATTGTACACAGTTATGATTCAATAAAAAATAATAATAAATAACTACAATCAATACTTTAAAAAAATACAGTCCTTCAGAAGGCCAAAGCTAGAAGAAAAAAGCTGTATATTATGCAATATATTGCCTTGATACTAGGTGACACTCCGAAGTTAGTAGCCAAAAAATAAGCATACTGTTTCCGCTATGTATGATGGATGGAGACCCATCCTTTCTTTCTCATTTATTTGACTTCAGTCAAGGTGTGTTCATTTCTTAACATTCAATGTATACAGGTTTGAGAGCCTGAAGCTCTCACCAGAAATTTTGGAAGACACATCCCGAACTTCCAAATAGTGCCTCTTGTTGACAAAAGATTCTGTACAGGGATGCAGGACTGCCCAACTCTCCCTAAGTGTGGCTACCCAAAGTCATCAGGTGAGCCAAAGCTGGCCACATGCTGGAATCCTGTAAGCTGTTCCCCACAGCTCCCAGTAGGCCTTCCACATTGGCGGTGCCATACTGACAGCTAAGCCGTCCTGGTATTCCACCCTGCCCACCCAGCAATTCAATCTCAGCCATCAGGTGCTATCCATTGCTTGCTAGACCTTAGGTGAGAGCTTACAAATCACTCTCCTTCCTTTCTTTTCCCCTTTCCCTTCTTCCCCTTACCACTCATTTGAATTCAACAGTTCTTTTCTCTCCTATAGTCATGTAGTTGTTTACTATTGGTTTCATATTCGTATTGAGAATCTTGGATAATTGCTGTTCCATTCTTGTGATAGTTTATTAAGAAGAATGTGCTTCAACTCAACCTAGGTACATAAAAAAGCTATAAAGTCTCCACCCCTTTTTATCCCTGAATTGTATTCCATGGTATACTTGTACCACAGTTTATTAACCCATTCCTGTGTTGATGAGCTTTGCAGTTGATTTAAGTTTTTGGTGATTGTGAATGGAGATGAAATAAACATCCTAGTACATGTGTCCTTGTGGTAAAAGGAATTTTTTTTCCTTCTCTATAGATATCTAATAATACGGTTGTGGAATCATATATAATATGGACTTTTACCTCTTTGTAGATACTCGATACTAATTTTCACAAAGGCTATATTAGTTTGCAAACTCAACAGCAGTGTAAAAGTGTTCTTTTCTCAACACCTGAAGATCTAATTTTAGTTGTTTATTTATTTATTCTAGGTTTGGGATTGGATTGCTCTTCTTTTTGCAGCATCTTAACTCGGTTCCTTAGGTTATTGATTTGCATTTTTTTCTGTTGTTTTGAATGTGGCCATCTAATGCAATAAATTACCCACTTAGGACTGACTTGCAGTATTCCACAGGATTTTATAGCTTGTAGATTCCTTGTCATTATGTACAAGCAGTCTAATGATTTCCTTCTTTATCTTCTTGACCAAGGTGCTGTTTTGAACATAGATGTTTAGTTTTCATGGCTGTGTGGTGCTAAAGTTTTTTGATGAAGTTGAGTTCTACCTTTATTACCTTATGTTCTGAAAAGATACAAGGTATAATTTCTATTCTTTTAATTTTTAATTTTAGATTTGATTTATGTTCTAGGATATGATTGATTTTGGAGTATGAGCCATAACCTGTCAACGTGAATGAGTACTCAATGTCTGTGGGGTGGTATGTCCTGTACATATGTATTAAGGCCAATTTTTCTAGCAATTGTCATCCCTTCTGTCTTGTTAAGTCCGTTATTTCTTTGTTTAGGTTCTGCCTGAAGGATCTGTCCTGTTCTGTCAAAGGAGTTTTGAAAACTCCAGATATTATGGTGTTGCAGGATAGCATATTGTTCAGATTGTTTAGAGTTCATTTTAAATATCTAAGATTATTTCAGTTTGATACCCATAAGTTTAGGATTTAAAATTCTTCTTGTATTTTTCTCTTTACTAGTACCTATTGTCCATATTTTTCTCTCTTTATTTTCATTGGTTTAAATCCAATTGTATCTGCAAATAAGATTGGAAATGTGCTTTCTTCTGATTCCCATTGGACTGAAATATTGTTTTCCATGTCTTTATCCTGAGTGTTGTTTTTTCCTTTGAGGTTAGATGTGTTTTTAAAGACAACATATAGATGGCTTGTGTTTTTTACCCACTCACCCTGCCTGTGGTTCTTTAGTTAAGAATACAAGCCACTCTCATTTATTGAGAGACTTGATCAATATGGTACAGTTCAGTTCATCTTGTTTTATGGAAGTGCATTGCTTAATTTTATTACTTGTGGTAGTGTGGAAGTTAGGATTTGTCATTTAATTTTCAGGGTGTCTTTATTTTGCTGGTGGTCCATTGTGGTGGTCAGTGTGAAGAACGGGTCTTAGTGCTTTCTTCAGTGCAGGTCTTGTGTGGTGAATTTCCTCCATGTTTGCATAACCTTCAAATATTTGATTTGTATGTTAAATATGAAACTTAGTTCAGCAAGATTCAGAAACCTGGCATTATATTTGTTTTGCTTAAGAAGGTCAAAGTCAGATGACCATCTTCTTCAGCTTGGAAAGTTTCATTTGTAAAGTCTGCTGTCATTCTGATATTTTCCCCTAGTATGTAAGAAGTTGTTGTCACCTCACTGCTTGTAGAGTTTTCTCCTTCATTTTGTAGAAGGATCTTACACCCACTGACCTCAGCCAAATTAATTACAAATTGCTCAGGACATGCTTTGTTTGAATTGAGTTGTGCTAGAGGTCTGAAAATAAATAGTATCTGTATTACTGGGTCTCTTGCAATGCTTGGGAAATCATCCAACATGATGTATTTATGTAGAGCTTCCTTCCTTGTAATTCTCCACCACAATGTATTTATCCCCCCAAAAGAGGGTCCTTGTTAAGGACTCTATTTTTCTCTTTCATGAATCCCTAAGATTTGAATGTTCTATCTGTTGGAATAGTTCCATAACTCTATCAGAGAATGCTATGCTTTTCTTTTCTTTTCTTTTTCTGTCACTTTGAATGATTGTATTCCTTCGAAAGTCTTGTATTTGATTTCTGAAATTCTTTCTTATCTATGTTGTACTCTATTGCTGATACTCTCTACTGTGTTTTGAAGCTCCTTGAATGACCCTTTTAATTATTTATGCTCAGCTATAGCCTTCTTAATTATGCCAAGATCAAGACAAAACCTATATGATCCTCTCAATAGACGCAGAAAAAGCACTTGATAACATCCAGCATCCTTTTCTAATTAGAACACTGAAGAGTTTAGGCTTTGGTGGCACATTTCTTAAACTGATGGAAGCTATCTAAGACAAACTCACAGCTAATATTTTACTGAATGGAGTTAAACTGAAAGCTTTTCCACTTAGAACTAGAACCAGACAAGGTTGTCCTCTGTCACCATTACTATTCAACATGGTGCTGGAAGTTCTAGCCAATACAATTAGTCAAGACAAGAAAATAAAGGTCATCCAAATAGGAGCACAGGAGGTCAAACTCTCCCTCTTTTCTGATGATATGACTTTATACTTAGAGAACCCCCCAAACACAATCACAAGACTCTTGGAAATGATCAAAAAAAAAAAAAAAGAGTAATGTCTCAGGATATAAAAGTAATGTCCACAAATCAGTAGCCTTTGTATACAGCAACAATAGCCAAGATGAGAGGTTAATTAAAGACATATCTTCCTTCACCATAGCCCTAAAGAAAATGAAATACTTACGAATATACCTAACAAAAGAGGTGAAAGACCTCTATAAAGAAAATTATGAAACTCTAAGAAAGGAAATAGTAGAGGACTTTAACAAATGGAAGAACATACCATGCTCATGGCTGAGAAGAATCAACATTGTTAAAATGTCTATACTTCCCAGAGAAATCTACTGATTCAATGCCATCCCTATTAAAATACCAACATTGTACTTTCAAGGCTTGGAAAAAAATGATTCTGCATTTTGCATGGAACCAGAAAAAAACACGTATAGCTAAGGCAGTTCTTAGTAATAAAAACAAAGCTGGGGGTATTATCATACCAGATTTTTGGCTGTACTACAAGGCCATCGTGGTCAAGACAGCATGGTACTGGCACAAAAATAGAGACATATACATTTGGAATTGAATAGAAAACCAGGAAATGAAACTTACAACCACCTAATTTTCGATAAACCAAACAAGAACATACAGTGGGAGAAAGAATCCCTTTTCAATGAATTATGCTGGGAGAACTGGATATCCACATGTAAAAGACTGAAACTGGACCCTAACCTTTCCCCTCTCACAAAAATTGATTCAAGATAGATAAAGGACTTAAGTTTAAGGCACGAAATGATAAAAATCCTCAAAAAAAAGAATACAAAAAACACTGGAAGATATTGGCCTGGGGAAAAACTTTATGAAGAAGATTGCCATGACAATAGCAACCACAGCAATAATAAACAAATGGGATTTAATTAAACTGAAAAGCTTCTGTACAGCTCAGGAGACAACAACCAAAGCAAATAGACAACCTACCCAGTGGGAAAGGATATTTGCATACTTTGAACAAGATCCTTAGTGATTATTGCCTTTAATTTAACTAATTTCTTGAGATAGCTTTTGGACTTCTCTCTGGCTTTCTTTTCCAACTCTTCATTCCATTCATCTTATTTACCATCCATATTCTGAATTCTACTTGTCATTTCAAAACTTTATATATTAATGATACTTCTGCAGAATATCCCTCATAATCTCTTGGGGGAGTTGATCTCTGATTTTTCATTTTGTCAGTGTTCTTCTGGTGATTTCTCCCTCCCCATTTGTATTTTCAGTTTATTTATATATTTATTATATATTTGTTAAGTGGGAATTTTAGGTTATTTCTAAATTTTTATTGAGAAATAATCTGGCTGGGCTCCCTTAGACAGCTCTTGGGAGACCTGTTTGAAAACTAACACTGTCAGGCTGAAATCAGATCCAGATGTCAGAGGATATGGAGCTTGCTCCTCCCATTCTCCATTGTCTATTCAAATGAGTAGCCACATACACCTGTGGCCTTTCTTGCATTCAGCTTGCCAAAGTTCCCTTTGGGGGGCTGCAACCCAAAAGGGTGTTTGGGAACTATCCTTACTTTCCCCAAACAGGGTGTGGTTGGCCTGGGAGAAGGGATCTCCTAGAGATGCTCCTAGGCTATGGGTGACACCTGGTTAATAGACCATACTGTTGTAGCCCTAGTACTTGCTACTTCCTCAAGCAAATTTAAAAGTTTTGATGGGAGCATACACTGCATCTCTCTCCTGCCATTGGGGATGGGAAGTTTGTGTCTTGATGGATTGTTCCAGCCACAATTTCAGGCTCATCAACAAACAGATTCAAAAGTTTGGTGTTTTTGCCAAAATTCCCCAATGAAACATATTTTAAAATGCCATGGCCCTGGCCTACAATTGGAGAAGTAGTCCTTGTAGCCTTCCCTCAGCCTCCCAGGTCTTCCCAGAGTGGGGTCACCTGAGGCTATACCAGTTCGTCTCCACATCAGCTGGAGGAGTTTTGGGAGCTGAGCCTTTAGCACTGGCCCATTAAGCATAGATACCAGAGACGCTCTAGTGAGTAGAAAAAGTTCCTCCCTAACAGGAGAGAGACTCAGAAGGGACTCCACACCAACTGAATCAGTGCATACTACCCACTATTACCTCCCATATCAGGGGTTGGGGCACACTCAGTTCACTGGGTCACACAATGCAGAGGTATATCAGATTTCCCACCAGACATGGTGGTGGAGCATGTCCTGTTCTCCTTTCCTCCATGGTCAGCTAAGGATCTGTTGTTGCTGACAACGCAGTGGCCTTTGTAACCCTTGCTATTTTAGTTGTTCTGAGTGCTCTGTGGGATTCAAAGCTCTTTCACTTTTGATGCCAGGATGTGGGGAAGCCCCACCAGGCTGTCTGGGCCAGGCTAGCATGATAATTCTCCCACTAGCAGGTGGCAGTCTGCCAGCCAACCAAAAAGAATAGGGTATGAGCTGTGCTTGCAAGCCAGCTGGAGCCAAGATTATTCCTTATTCTGTAAGTGAGGATGGAGACCCAGAGAAGGATATACATAGGTTCAGGAAAACTGGAACTTTTTGCCCTTTGTGTGACTCTCCCGTGGGGTGAGAGATCTTGTATTTTGCAGCTGCCAGAGAGTTCCCCAGGTTGGGGGAAGCCCCCTTGTCCTTTTGTTCAACTCTGAGTTCCTCTAGTATGGTCATCTCTATATCTATCTGTTCTTTTTCTTCCTTTTTCTCATCTTCATTCTCACAATTTGTCTCAGTGGGGATGCTGAAAACTTTAATTTTTTTCACCCCGTCTTCTACTCTCCTCAAATTTCAACTACTCCTAGTTAGCTTCAGCAAAATTTTCCTCCTTCTGAATGGGAGTTTCAGGCAAAAACTGCCTCTAGTTGAAAATCTTTCCCCCTATTTCCTAATCTTGGCAGTTGTGAAGACTACTGATCATGTATTTTTAAAAATGTCCTTCAGCTGAAATTTTTATGTTGTGTTTATTATCAATATATGGGGATTACTGGTTTGGGGGAGGAAAATCATGGAGGTTAAGTGCCCTTCTTACCACATTCTATCAAATGTATATGATATCCACGTGACATCATAGTTAATATTAACCTTGATAATTTGATTGAAGTAGTATCTATAATGTTTTTTCATTATAAAGTTTCACTTTTTCTCTATTTTCACACTATATAGATATTTTTAACTTCAGATTAATACAAGGGTACATAAAATTGGTATACATTGTTTGTGTTTGGTAGGTAAGGTTCGAGTTTTTGTTGACTCTTTCACTCAGGAATTGTGCCTTATATCCCTACATTATACATGTTAGATGGGAGCTTATCAAACCTCCTCCTCCCCTTCCAACTCCCCCTTTCTTCTGTTTCATTGTGTTTTCCGCTCATGTGCACCTGTGGTTGTTCATTTACTACTTTCAAATTAGTATTAACTACATAGGATTCTTTATTTTTCAATTCTTTTTATCTTATAGCATCTATTTTTATTTCAAATTAATATGAGGATACAAATGAATAGGTTACATTATTTGCATTTGTTAGGTAAAGTTCAAGTTATACTTGAGCCCTTCACCTAGGGGATGTGCTCAATACCCTTACTTGTGCCCATTAGATGAGAGCTTATTAATCCCGTTTCATCCTCCTCTTTCCCCTTTCCATCCTACCCCCTCTGCCACCTTTAATTTAATTGTATATTTCTTTCTTGTGGGAGTATCATTATTTATCTACTGGTATCATATTAGTATTGTGTACATTGGATACTCGATTTTGCATTCTTAAGATACTTACTAAGAAGAATATTCTTAAACTCCATCCAATTTAATGCAAAAGATGTAAAGTCTCTATCTTTTTCATTGCCGCATAGTATTTCATGGTGATATTTATATATATACACATATAAATATATATACATATATATCAGTTTATTTATCCATTCATAAGTTGATGAGCACTTGGATTAATTACACATATTGGCAATTATGAAATGAACTGTGATAAACATTCTAGTGCAAATGTCTTCATGGTAAAATTCTTTTTTTTTTTCTTCTGGATAGATGCCTACTAAAAAATTACAGGATCAAATAGAAGGTTACTTTTAGCTCTTCAAAGATTATCCATACCAATTTCCATAGAGGCTGTTTTGTTTTGCAATCCCACTAACAATGAAAAAGTGTTCCCTTCTCTTTATATCCATGCCATTATCTACATCTCAGAATATTGTCATGTGGGCTATTCTCATTGGGCTTAGGTAATATCCCAGGGTGGTTTTGATTTGGATTTCTCTAATAGTTAGGAGTGATGAGCATCTTTTTTTTTGTTCTTTGATCATTCATTTTTCTTCAGAGAAGATTCTGTTAATATTTCTCGTCCACTTATAAATGGGATTGTTTGGTCTTTTTGTATTGATTAGTTTTGAGTTCTCTGTAGAGTCTAGTTATCATCCCTTTGTCACATTAATAGCTTGCAAATATCTCCCATTCTTAAGGTTGTCTGTTAGTTTTAGTTGTTTCTGTAGCTCTGCAGAAGCTAGCTTGATTATGTCTCATTTATTTATTTTTAGTGTTGCTGCAAATGCCAATTGCATCTTATTAATAAAATATTTTCCCAGGCTGAAATCATCAATTTTTTCCATACATTTCTCGATAATTAATAATTTATTGTTTTTTATCTTAAATTTAAATCTTTTAACTAGAGAGAGTCAATTTTTATAAGTGGTGAGAAGTGCAGGTCCAATTTTAGTCTTCTAAATGTCTGTCATTTTCAGATAAGCTTCTGTTCAAGTGTCTTGTCCACTTATAAATGGGATTGTTTGCTGTTATCTTATGTAGTTGATTAACTTGAGTTCTCTGTAGATTCTACTTATCAGCCTTTTGTCAATTCATAGCGTGTAAATATCTTCTCTAATTCCAAAGGCTATCTATTTGCTTTAATTATGGCACCCTTAGTTGTGCAGAAACTTTTTAGCTTAATCATGTCCTATTTATTCATTTTTGGTGTTGCTACAATTGTTAAGAGAATCTTCTTCATAATTTTTTTTTCCCCAGGTCAATTTTGTTAAGCATTTTCCCCACATTTTCTTCTAGAATTTTTATTGTTTCATGCATTAAATTAAAATCTTTTATCCAGTGATAGTCAATTTTTGTCAGTGGTGAGAGGTGCAGGCCCAATTTCAGTGTTCTTCATGTGGCTGACTGGTTTTTTCAGCACTATTTATTAAATAGGGATTCTTTTCCCCAGCATATGCTTTTGTTTGTTTTGTCAAAGATCCAATGGCAATATGTGGCTAGGTTCATCTCTAGGTTCTCTAGTCTATTCCATGAATCAATCTATTTTTGTGTCAGTACCATGCTGTTTTATTCACTATAGACATTTAGCATAAGCTGAAGTCTTGTAATGTGATGCCTCCACATTTGCTTTTGTTTCTTAAAACTGTATTGGCTGTCTAAGGATTTTTCTGGTTCCATATGAAATGAAGGCCTATTTTTTCAAGTTGTTCAAAGTAGGATATTAATGAGGATTGTACTAAATCTGTAAATTGCTTTGGGTAGAATAGACATTTTAAAAATGTTAATTCTTTTCAACAATTAGCATGGTATGTTCTTCCATTCGTTAACACCTTCTGCTATTTCATTTCTCAAGTTTTCATAGATCTCTTCATAGATATCATTTTCACGCTTAGTTAGATATATTCCCAGGTATTTTTTTTTCTTCGAAGCTACTCTGAAGGATATTTTGTTCTTGACTTGATTCTCACCTTTACTGTTATTGGCATACATGAAGACTATTGATTTGTGGGTATAAATTTTATAGCCCAAGATGTTACTATATTTCTTGATCATTTTTAAGAGCTTTGTAATTGATTCCCCAGGATTTTCCTGGTATAACATCATGATATGTACGAGTAGAAAGATTAAGCCATTCTTTGTCCCCATATGAATACTCTTGATGGTCTTCTCTGGCTTGTTTGCATTGGCTAAAACATCCAGCATTATGTTAAATAACAGTGGCAATAGTGGACATTCTTGCCTGGTTATAGTTCCAAGTGGAAATGCTTTCAGTTTTACTCCATTCAACATTATATTGGCTGAGAATTAGTTGTAAATGGCCTAAGTTTAAGAAGTGTCCCACCTGGACCTATTTTCTTTAGTGTTCGGAAAAGGATGTTAAATTTTGTCAAATGCCTTTTTTGCATCAATTGAGAGATTCATGTTTGTCTTTGTTTTTGACTGTATTTATATGGTAAATTACATCTATCAATTTACAAATGTTGAACCAACGTTGCATTTCTGGAGAAACCTCACTTGATCATAATGTGTATTAGAATCTTATTGAATATTTTGCTTCAATATTAATCATATTGTCCTATAATTTTCTGCTTTTGTTTGGTCCTTTCCTGGTTTTGGAATCAGGGTGATACTTGATATGTATCATATGTAGGGGAACATTCCTTTCTTCTCCATGTTTTGGAATAGATACTAGTTTCTTTAAGATTTGGTAGAATTCTGGTGTGAAACCATCTGGTTCAGGGCTTTTCTTTATTTGAAGATTTTGTATTGTTGATGCAATTTTAGGACTTGACATAGGTCTATTCAAAATTCTTCATTATTTGTGCTTGAATTTAGGAAGATTTTGTGTTTTCAAGAATTGATCCATTTGTTCCACATTTTCAAATCTGGGCATAGAGTTTTTGTAGTAATTGATGAAGATCATTTGTATTTCTGTGGTATCTGTTGTTATCATCCCTTTTTCATTTCTTAATGAGGTTATTAGAGATCTTTTTGTTGTTTGTTTCTGTTAATCTTATCAAGGATCTATCAATTTTTATTAATCTTTTTTAAAGAACAATTTTTTGTTTCTATGACCTTCCAAATGATTCTTGTGTTCTCAAATTTATTTAGTTCTACTCTGATATTTTTTTTTCTTCTGCTACATTTGGGGTTGGGTTATTCTTCCTTTTCTAGTTGCTTGTGACTGTCTATTACATTAGTCATTTTCTCTCTTTCTGTAGTCTGGATGAAGGCATCTAATGATATAAATTCCCTCTTAAGACTGCCTTTGCAAAATCCCACAGATTTTGATAACTTGTGGCTTCATTATCTTTTTTTGAGAAATCTAATGATTTTCTTCCTAATCTTTTCTTTAACTCAGCTTTGTTCAGCATAAGATTACTTAGTTTCTATGATATTATGTGAAATTAAGATTTATGTGGGGGGTTGAGATCAACTTTTATTCCATGATTGTCCAAAAAGATATAAGGAATAATTTCTATTCTTTTAAGTGTCCCTAAGACATGGTCGATTTTTGAGGATGACTCATATGCTGATGAGAACAATGTGTACTGGTATTATTAGGATGAAATATTCTGTATATGTCTGTTAATTCCATTTGTTCTAGGGTTGTGTTAAAGTCCATCACTTTTTTGTTTGGTTTCTGCTTAGAGGATTTGTCTAGTTCTGTCAGAGGTGTATTGAATTCTTCAACTATTGTGGAGCTGCAAGATATCACATTTATCATATCATTTATGGTTTGTTTTATGTATCTCAGAGTGTTTAAGTTGGGTGCATAAAAGTGATTGACTGAATCCTCTTCATGTTATATACTTCCCTTGGCCAGTAGTATGTAATGTCCACTCTTGGATTTCCTTATTTTTGTTTGTTTAAATTCAATTGTATCTGCAAATAAAATTGCAACCCCTCCTTTTTTTCTCATTTTTATTGGCCTGGAATATTGTTTTCTATCCTTTCATTCTGATTCTTATTTTACCCTTAGAGGTTATGTATGTTTCTTGGATAAGCAGATATTTGGTTTCAGCTTTTATATCCCGTCAGCTGGTCTGTGCCTCTTTAGTGGTGATTTCAAGCCATTCACTTTTATTGAGAATTGATGGGTGTGGTCGAGTTATGTTTGTTTTGTGGAGGTCTGGTGTTTAAGTTTATCATGTGGACAATGCAGGAGCAAGGCTTTGTTCTTTAATACTTGAGTGTGTTTAATTTGGTGATAGACCATCATTCTGGTCAGTATGAAGAATGGGTCTGAGGGGGAGGAGCCAAGATGGCGATCTGTAGCCAGCTTTCTGCAGACGCTCCTGTCCAGAAGGAGAGTTAAAGGACAGAAATTTGGTGAGAAAGCCAACGGTTTGGAGCTGAGCCAAGAGACAAGGTCGAGGAACACACATCAACACTGCTGGAGCGACCTGCGA
>CAUYON010006046.1:0-11178 GCA_963573935.1 Arctocebus calabarensis | reverse complement strand
TAATGCAATTATGAGGTACAATGTGCTGGTTTCATATACAACCTGAAATATTTTCATCAAACTGGTTAACATAGCATTCATGGCATTTTCTTAGTTATTGTGTTAAGACCTTTATATTCTGTATTCAGTAAGTTTCACCTGTACCCTTGTAAGTATATTTCTTAATCCTTTCCTCAGAGAATGAAGTGAATTCAGTTTCCCTGTTGGGGTGATATATTATCTAAGGCTGCATCTGACTTATTTGTTTCTAAACCACATGATTAGCGTCATAGCTCCACTGGTACCAAGTAAGCTAGGCATTTAGGCACCCATGAGTTGCAGCATGAGAAAATAAGAGTAGGGAAGACCTCACATATTAACACAGTGATAACTAGCATTTCAAAGTGAATTATTTTTATTTCTAATAAGTTTTTGTGGTTTCAAGCTAGATATTAGATGCATCCATCTCTGGGCACTGTATACATGAAATGTTATATCATGCTGACCCAGGAAAGAACACTCTCTGAAACAGTTACATATTAAAAAGAAATGCATAAGTGGTGAGATTAGATGTCTTCAGAAGTCTTTCTATAATACAGCTTGATTTTATGAGGTTTATCGCTGATATCAGAAAGAAGATATTGTGATAATTTTATCGGTCTCAAAAAAAAGAATTTACAATGTTTGGTAACAGACAAAAAACTGGATAAATGCAAATATTTGTATGTGAAAGTTCATAGGAGCATCATTCATAATATTATAAAAACTGGGAACAGCTCCAATGTCCATTATCTGGTGAAAGGATAAACAACATGTGATATTGTCATCTGATGAAATATCCAGCAATAAAAAAGCATTTTTCACTTGTTATAGCATGGATGAAATTCAAATTATGCTTATGGAAAGAAACCAGATTCAAAAGGCAATGTATTTTATCATTCCATTTACATGAAATACCTAGAAAAGACAAATTTACAGAGACAATAAGCAAATTAGTGCTTTTCTAAAGGTAGGAGGAGGAATGAGAATTAATTAACAATGGCCTCCAAGTAATTTTGGAGGTAATAGACATGCTCTGAATTTTGGCAATATTTATAAATTTACTAAAAATCATTAAATTTGACACTTAGAACAAGTGAATTTTATGATCTATAAGTTATACCTTGATAAAGCTGTTGAAAAAGAAAAAGAAAGTGGACTTTGAACACATGAATAGTGTATCTCTAATGCCCACACGAGAGAGGAAATTCCAACTGCCTATTAACAGACTTGCTGATACGGTGAAGAAAAGTGTGTCAACTACGGTAGCAGGAAAGCACCTAGTTATAATCATTCATTCACTCTGCTTTAACTTTACACTTACTAAGCAGCTTCTTAAGAGAGTATTCTGTTTTGAATGTACAACAATACTATTTGGAGTAAGTGAACACATTTTCTTGTTATATGCAAATATACCAATGTGTTCTAGCAAATATGGTCTTTTATTTCTCTTTGTAAAATGTATATATTGATATCAAATATATATCATATATAAATAATATATTTATAAATTTCTATGTAAATCATATGTATCTTGAGAGTGAATGTCCCAAGGAACTGATTAATCTGGCTGGCTGACAACTATGGAATTTCTAGGGTTGATGCTTTTTCCATGTAAGTGAATAAATGATTTGCAAAGTTTAGAACCAATTGATTAAAGATTGATATGATTTGAATCTGGCATGTTACTTGCTTGCTACTTCAGTGACTCTTAAGATTTTACCAAAAGAAATAGTTCCGGGAAATTGAAATGAATGGTGTGTATTTGGAAGCTCATGTTTGCTTGTATTTCTTCCTAATTTCTGTATCTTGTGTGTTTTATCGAGTCATAGGAAGAATAATTATGAGATAGACAAACTTCTTGAAGAATTAATTCTTGGATTTACTTTAATACAACATAAAATACTCAATTTATGATAAGGACAGTTGAAAAGGAGACGATTGGGACACATCGCTAATTATAAATTATTTCACCACTGGAGTGATTTTTTACTAATTTAATACTATTTGTCATAGTGCTTTAGAAGGAAGAAATTGAGAAGACAAGCTGAAACTAGATAATCAAAGTTCCCCAAATTCACACACTAAGCTGTTTGATATGTGACACAATCCCAAATTCACACACTAAGCTGTTTGATATGTGACACAATCCCAAATAAATTCATTTTTGACTAGATGATGATTTTGAGATCTGCAAAATATTTCTAAGTTTACGCCAATAACCTTTTAGGGGCCTCTAGGCACCAGGAATAAATTTAGAATCTTAGAAATAGAAGCATCTACACAATGGAAAACTATTAGCTGCTATAAAGGAAAAAAAATACTGGTACATGCAACAACAGAAATTAATTTCAAAAAAATTATTCTCTGTGAGAGAACCCAGATCAAAATTAACACATATTTTACTATTTCACTTAAAAGAAATGTTCAAAAAAGGCAATATGTACAGAAAGTAGGTTTGCGATGGCCTGAAACTGGGAATGGGGATGGGAATGATTGTAAATGGACATAAAGTTTCTCTTTAGTGTGAAGAAAATGTTCTAAAGTTAGATTATGAGGATATCTTTAAATTCTGTAAATATATATTCTTTTTACATATATATCCATTGAATTTTACACTTAAAATGAGTAATAATTATGGCATGTACAATATATCTCATAAAACTAAGTATATAGAAATCATTGCTAGTTATAAAAAAATTAAACTTTTGTATTGATTTGATCTAATACAAAGCTAGAGAACAAAAAAAATGGGCAGGAATGTCTAATTACTCAGGATACTCACTTTCATAATTGGTACTTGAAATATTTATTCTTTTGGACCTAAGTTTTAAATGCAAATTGAAGTTCAAATTCAAGCTCTATGATTGGCTTTAGCAGTAAACTTTGGCAATTATTTGAACTATGTGAGCCCCACTTTTGTCTTTAAAAGACAATAACATTTAACTCATAGTGTTGATGCAAGGATGAAATAAGGGGACTTTGCACAGTCTAATTTGATAAAAGAGAAAGAGGGAGAGAGCTATGCCCCGTAATCAGTAATTACTATTTCAAATCCTTGGAGCTAGGAGTCTCTTCTGTATTCCTTCTATCATGAAGAAGGGCCATGATTATAAGAATGCTATTAAAATTACTTATACCTCAGGATAGTGATAATTTCTGTGCCTTCTACATTATCTCAAGCGGAGTTATCATTTTTGATATGCCCATGTGCTTGTAGCATTGGACTGCCAGTAAAATAATGTGCTCACAGACCTACTTAATCCATCCCTGTCCACTCTGTCCATTCAATCCATCCCTGTCCATCTCTGTCCATTCTTTACACAGTAGTTAGCAGATTGAATTCTTAATGTACATGTGAAGCAAATTTCAGTAATTAAAAGGTGCTAAAACTTTAGCAGCAGTCTAAAAGGAATATAAGAAGAGGAGTTTTCAGAAAATGAATAAGATATGAATGTAATCAGCTGTGGAAATGGTAATGGGGATTAAAAACCTAATAGTAGGATGTTTTGTTCTGTTTTAACCAATCAGATGAGACTGTAGCCTCTTTTCTTTCTTTCTTTTTTTTGTTTTTGTTTTGGAGACAGAGCCTCAAGCTGTCACCCTGGGTAGAGTGCTGTGGCATCACAGCTCCCAGAAACCTCCAATTCCTGGGCTCAAGCAATTCTCTTGCCTCTGCCTCCCAAGTAGCTGGGACTACAGTTTCCTGCCACAGTACCTGGCTATTTTTTGGTGGCAGGCATCATTGTTGATTGGCGGGCCTGGGCTGGATTTGAACCTGCCAGCTCAGGTGTATGTCGCTGGCTCCTTAGCCACTTGAGCCACAGGCAGCGAGCCACCTCTTTTCTTTAAGGGGATACTTTCCTCATCACCAGCTCTTTCTTCAAACCCTGATCCTCCAAGTACAGGATCCCTGGGCAATCCCATTTATATCTGAGCCCAACGGATGTTTCTCTAGTCAGGGCCAGGTGAGGTTTGAACTCGCTACCTCTGGTGTGCAGGACCAGTGTGTTTACCACTGAGCTATAACACCCAGTGGTTCTCTACTATAGGAAAAGGATATCCAAGAGTTTTTGTTCATCAAAGAGCTTTAAAAACTGAATCTAACTAAACACCACTATATCATTATATTTTGGTCTAAGAAGTAATGAGGTCGAGGCAGTGGGAAAAAACAAGGAAGGAGGGCAGGGAAGGATGTCTCAGTCTAATTGCTCCCTGTGTTCCATAGTTCCCTGGTGCCCACTGGGGAAGAGGATCCCAGAGGGAAGTAAAGACATGTACCTCTGTTGAGGGGCTGACTGCTGCTCCTTTACTCAGGGGCCAGAGACATTCAGGCTTGAGTGAATAAATCTGAAAAAGGAATGTTCAGCTTTTCTGGCCCCAGAGCCACTGATGTTCCAAGGCATTTAAAGGTAGAGGATATAGGCAGGGTGGGTGTGCGACTTGGTTTTCAGCCCAACTCTGCCATATCACCCTTCAGTCTGCAAGTGACTTTTCTCTCTAAAGTGCTTTCCTGTCCTCACCTTCCAATGGGTCGCATGCACTAGAGGAAGACGGGAAGAATAGGGGATAGGCTCTATCTGAGTTTGGGCTAATACTGACTTAGTTAGACTCGGTGGTATTTTCTTAAGATATTCCCTGATGAATGAAGCTTAACATAAAAACCTTAATGGTGATTGCATATGGGCAATCACGCTGCAGACAAAGTTGCTGTTGGACTCTAATTAAAAGAAGATGTCTGTTTTAATATTGGTAATTGTCTCTTTCTTTTTCCTACATCAAATATCACCTTTTCCATTTTGTTTCATTTGTGTCTACTAGAAAATTCCCGCTTTTTAGTTGCTCCAGCCGATGGAGAAAGTAGATTTGTCAATCGGTCACACGAGTAGATAATTCTAGAACAGCTCTAAGTCAACCTATAGAAATAATGTGGAATTAAGTCTTATTAAAACCAGAATATTAGTATCTGTAATAATTTATTTTTAACAAAGATGGATGGGGCAGGCATTATACCAGATACTTTATATACATGAAAGCATTAATCTTCATAAAAGTTATAAGATTGTTTTATGCTGTTTACACAGGTTCAGAAACGATTTAGAATTTTATTTTTTAGTTACCTAAAGTCACAGAGTTGGCAGCAGATTTAGCCTTTAAACTCAGATATTTTCCATCTTAAAGTTTATTTTATGCCTTTTCTTCTCTACCTCCTCTAGTGTCATCTCTTCATTTTACTTTTGAGGAAAAAGATGAAAAATAGATGACTCATGTCATACAATAGTAACAGAATTGGACTGACTCCTGTTTGCTGTGTTTAGTAACTATCAGTTTCCAGTGGGTTCTACAAAGATATTAAGTGTGCGGGGGGTGGGGGGAAGGGCCTCATCTCACTGAAGCCACGCTGTGATCTTCTATGACTAACCAGACATGGAGATGGGGAATTACACTCCAGTAACCGAGTTCCTCCTGATGGGAATCCCTCATACAAAAGGGCTGGAAAATGTGATCTTTGTCTTCTTTCTGGCCTTATACCTGCTCACTCTGATGGGGAATCTGCTCATTCTTCTGGCCATCCTCACCTCCTCGAACCTGCACATGCCCATGTATTTCTTCTTGGGAAACTTGTCTGTGTTTGACATATTTTTTCCTTCAGTGAGCTCCCCGAAAATGATGCTTTACCTAACGGGAGGAAGCAGGACCATCTCTTACTGGGGCTGTGCCTCCCAGATCTTCTTCTACCATTTCTTGGGTTGCATCGAGTGTTTCCTGTACACGGTGATGGCCTACGACCGCTTTGCAGCCATCTGCCACCCTTTGCGATATACTGTCATCATGAGCCATCGGGTGTGTGCTGTCATGACTCTGGGCACTTGGATGGGGAGCTGTCTGCATGCGTGTGTCCTCACATTCCTTGTCTTTAAGTTACCCTACTGTGGCCCCAATGAGGTGGATAATTTTTCTTGTGATATTCTAGTGGTGTTGCCCCTGGCCTGTGCAGACACCTCCCAAGCACAGACAGTGAGTTTCGTCAATGTAGGCGTTGTGGCACTCATGTGTTTTCTCCTTATCCTCGTTTCTTATACTCGCATTATTATCTCTATATTGAAAATCAGCTCCTCAGAGGGCAGGCGCCGAGCCTTCTCCACCTGCAGCGCCCATCTGACATCCATCCTGCTATTCTATGGACCGGTGGTCCTCATTTATCTCCAACCTGCCCCCAGTCCTTGGCTGGATTCTGTGGTTCAGGTGTTGAACAATATTGTCACCCCTTCCCTGAATCCTTTGATCTATAGCTTGAGAAATAAAGATGTAAAGTTGGCGCTAAGAAAAGTGTTGATTCAAGGAGCACGTAATGGTGGAGAGTAAGCTTTATGTCAAGACCCATCTGTGCAACTTTGTCTTGCATTTATCTGTGGGCAATTAGTCTCTTATATTTGCTGTGATTACTAAGCAAAGTCTAGGGTAAATAGTTGAGAATGAATAGATTCTGTTATGATTTGTGCCCATATATTTATATATTTTTTATTTAATTCTTTTAGAAAGCATATTCTGTGACAGACACTATTTTTTGCACTTTATAAGTATTGACATATGTAATTATCCTATGAAACATACAAAGTCCATAATATTATTAATCCAATTTACTGAGGAAGAAATTAAGGTACTGAGAGACTAAGACATTTCTATAGTGTCACAGAGTTAAAAAGTTGCTGAGCTGGGATGTGACCCAAAGGGTCTTAATTTTGGGTTAATACTTTCTCTGTATTGTCAAGATGGCAACATAAATACTTTTCTTTTTTTTGTAGAGATGAGAGTCTCACTTAGACATCTTCGGTAGAGTGCCATGATGTCATAGCTCACAGCAACCTCCAACTCTAGGGCATAGGCGATTCTCTCGCCTCAGCCTCTCAAGTTCCTGGCTATATTTTTGTAGCAGTTTGGCCGAGGCCAACTTTGAACCTGCCACCTTCCCTATATGGGGCTGGCGCCCTACTCAATGAGCCACAAGTGCTGCCCAATACTTTTAAGTACTTCTTTTCAGTTTATATGGTATGTTTTCCAATTTGCAAAAAAAGAAAAAAAAAGCTATAGTTCATCAATTAGCTCCATTTTTATAATTTTTGTCTATATTCTGATGGATGACCTATTTGAGTCTGATATCAAGGAATTCTCTTATATTTTAGAAAAAAGATATCTATATCTACCAAGATAAATCAGCAATAGTATCTATTCTCAAGTAAGTATATTCTTTCTTTATGACAATGATTTCTAGAAGAAGAATTACAAGTTTCCATTCATTCAGTTAAGGACTGAATTTGAATTCCAGAATTGGTGTATTTCCAAAGATAATAATTTTTTCTCATGTAAATATCTTTGAAGAACACCAGGAAACTGTAAAAAAGTAAAGTGAATAGAAACTACTTAGTAATCTCATAACTAAAAGACAACCACTATTAAAATTTCAGTAATTTTTTTCTATCTCTTTCATTAGAGACTAAATTGGAACTAGGATTTCCTGCTTCTTGTTTAGAATCGTTTCATCTCTATATTATCTATATCTATGTTTATAGGCATGTCTATCTATGTATATATGAGATGTATATAGTTGTGATCATATTTTTTTATCATTTCCTTTTTTTTATTAAATCATAGCTGTGTACATTAGTGTAATCATAGGGTACAATGTGTGATCATATTTTGAATACAAGATCTCCCAAATGTCTCCCATGAACTTGCCTTACTTAGGGAAAATGGGAAATTGTAGCTAAATGTAATTTTATTTACAAAATATTCACAACAAAATTTATAAAGAGGTAGCCAACATATAAAGAATATTTTTGGTTGGCCATTTGCATGTCTCTTTGGAAAAGAAATCTATTCAAGTTCTTTGTCTGCTTTTTAATTAGTATGTTGTTTTCTCATTGTTGCATTGCAAGAATTCTTTATACATTCTCAGATGCTAGACACTTAGTAAATAAATGATTTGCAAATATTTTCTCTGATGTTTTGAGCTATCTTTTTACGTTCTTGATAATGCTTTTTATGCACAAAAGTTAAACATTTTCATGGTGTCCAATTTATCTATGTTTTCTTTTGTTGCTGGTGCTTTTGCTGTCATAGGTAAGAAAACATGGCCAAATCTGAGGTTATAAAGATTTACCCATCGTTTAATTTAAGAGTTTTGTAGTTTAGTTCTTTTATTTAGATTTATAATCCATACATGCTGCTTTTTGAGGCAGTCTCACTTTGTCACCCTCAGTAGTGTGCTGTGGCATCATAGCTCACAGCAACCTCAAACTCTTGGACTCAGGCAACCCTTTGCCTCAGCCTCCCGAGTACCTGGGACTACAGGTACATCACAACGCCTGGCTATTTTTAGAGACAAGGTCTTGCTCTTTCTTGCTCAGGTTGGTCTTGAACACCTGAGCTCAAGGAATCCACCTGTCTCCGTCCCCCAAATTGCTAGGATTATAGTTATGAGCCACTGCACCCAGCTTTATAATCCATTTTGAGTTAATTTTTATAAACAGTGTGAGGTAGG
Source organism: Arctocebus calabarensis (assembly GCA_963573935.1). Lineage (NCBI taxonomy): Eukaryota > Metazoa > Chordata > Mammalia > Primates > Lorisidae > Arctocebus > Arctocebus calabarensis. The sequence continues at coordinate 2,618 of CAUYON010006046.1, read as the reverse complement.
GGCCTAAAGTTATTCTTTGGCATTTGAGCATCTCGTACCAGTATCACTGAACGGCCCTGGCTCTCTTGTTGAAAACCTGTTTATTATGGATACATAGGTTGGTTTAGTTCTATAGTCTCACTTCTATTTTGTTGACATGTATATCTGTCTTTCTGCCAGTGAAACAATGTCTTAACTGCTATTGTTTTAATAAGTTATTTATTTATTTTTATTTATTTACTTATTGCAACTTCTAGTTCCTATGTTTTTAGTAAGTTTTGAAATTAGAAAGGGTGAGCCTTTCTATTTTCTACTTCAAGACTGTTTTGATGGGTTCCTGTAATTCCATATAAAATTTAGAATCAGCTTGTCAACTTATGCAAAGAAGACAGCTGAGATTCTAATAAGGGTTGAATCCATAGATTAATTTGAGGAGAATTGTCATCTCAACTACATTAAGTCTTCTAATCCATGATGATGGGATATTTTTTCATTTATCCAGATCCTCTTTCATTTTTTTCAGCAGCATTTTGTAGTTTTCAGTATGTAAGTCTTTTGCTTTTGCTTTTTTTTTTGTTGTTGTTAAACTTATTCCTAGGTATTTATTCTTTTGGATGTTATTATAAGTGGAACCATTTTCTTAATTTCCTTTTACTATTTTTATTGCCAGTATATAGAGATACAATTGATTTTCATATATGTAACTTGTATGTTATACATATCTTGCTGACCTGCTTTATAAATTCTAATATGTCTTTAAGGGATTCTTCGGGATTTTCTATAGGACATCCATGTCATCTGCAAACAGAGATAGTTTTACTTCTCTTTCTGTATGGTTGTCTTTTAGTCATTTAGATATTTTTTTCCTGCCTAATTGCTTTGGCTAGAAATTCTAGTATGATGTTGAACAGAAGTACTGATAGTAAATATCCGTATCTTGTTCTTCACCTATGGGTAAAGCACTTAGTCTTACACCATTATTTATGAAATTGGCTCTGTGGATTTTTCATAGATGACATTGATCATGTCGAATAGCCTGTCACTCCTAGTTTGTTGAAGGTTTTTATCATGACAGAGTGTTTATTTTGTCAAACGATTTTTCTGTGTCTATTGAGATGATCATGTGGTTTGTGTGGGGATTTTTGTTTGTTTTTTGATATGTTGTGTTATATTAACTGATTTTTGATTTCTCAAACTTGCCTACCTGAGCTAAATCTCCCCTTGGTCATGGCATATAAGTCTTTTTATATGTTGATGGATTTACTTTGCAGATTTTGTTGAAGATTTTTGTATCTATGTTCATAAGAAATATAACATGTAGTTATTTTTTTTTATTGTTGGGATTCATTGAGGGTAAGAAACCATGTTGGTTGCATTTGTTGGGTAAAGTCCCAACCACTGCAAACCACTGGTTGCATTTGTTGGGTAAAGTCCCTCTTACAATCGTGTTTTGCCCCCCAAAGGTGTGGCACACACCAAGACCCTCGCTCCTTCCCTCTCTCTGCTCTTCCTTTCCCCACCCCTCCCTCATTCTCTCTCTCTTCTCTCCCCTTCCCTCACCCCCACCGTGTGAATAATTGTCATTAATTGTCCTCATATCAAACTTGAATACATGGATTTCATGCTTCTTCATTCTTGAGATGCTTTACTAAGAATAATGTGTTCCACTTCCATCCAGGTTAATACAAAGGCTGTAAAGTCTCCATTTGTTTTAATGGCTGAATAGTATTCCATAATGTACATATACCATAACTTGTTAATCCATTCCTAGATTGGGGGGCATTTAGGTTGTTTCCACATTTTGGCGATCATAAATTGAGCTTCAATAAACAGTCTAGTGCAAGTGTCCTTATGATAAAAAGATTTTTTTCCTTCTGGGTAGATGCCTAGTAATGGGATTACAGGTCAATCAAATGCAAGGTCTAGCTTGAGTTCTTTGAGAGTTCTCCATACTTCCTTCCAAAAAGGTAGTATCAGTTTGCAGTCCCACCAGCAGTGTAAAAGTGTTCCCTTCTCTCCACATCGACGCCAGCATCTACAGTTTTGAGATTTTGTGATGTGGGCCATTTTCACTGGAGTTAGATGGTATCTCAGAGTGGTTTTGATTTGCATTTCTCTAATAATTAGGGATGATGAGCATTTTTTCATGTTTGTTAGCCATTGGTCTGTCTTCTTTAGAGAAGGTTCTATTCATGTCTCTTGCCCATTGATATATGGGATTGTTGGCTTTCTTCATGTGGATTAATTTGAGTTCTCTATAGATCCTGGATATCAAGCCTTTGTCTGATTCAAAATATGCAAATACCCTTTCCCATTGGGTAGGATGTCTATTTGCCTTGGTTGTGGTCTCCTTAGCTGTACAGAAGCTTCTGAGTTTAATTAAGTCCCATTTGTTTATTTTTGTTGTTGCAATTGTCATGGCAGTCTTCTTCATGGAGTCTTTCCCCAGGCCAATATCTTCCAGTGTTTTTCCTATGCTTTCTTTCAGGATGGTTATTGTGTCATGCCTTAAATTTAAGTCCTTTATCCAACTTGAATCAATTTTTTGTGAGTGGAGAAAGGTGAGGGTCCAGTTTCAGTCTTTTACATGTGGATATCCAGTTTTCCCAGCACCATTTATTGAATAGGGAGTCTTTCCC
>CAUYON010006044.1:0-15581 GCA_963573935.1 Arctocebus calabarensis | reverse complement strand
AAGTAGCTGGGACTACAGGCGCCCGCCACAACACCCGGCCATTTTTTGGTTGCAGCCGTCATTGTTGTTTGGCAGGCCCGGGCTGGATTCGAACCTGCCAGCTCAGGTGTACGTGGCTGGCGCCTTAGCCCGTTGAGCCACAGGCGCCGAGCCACCATCCTGTAGAATCCTAACAGCCATTGAGATGAAAGGAACTGGCCACACAACAGCTTGTGTGATTCTCCAAAGCCTTATCTTGAAGGAGCCACATAAGCTCTGACCCCATTTATATGACGGTTTACAAAAGGCAAAAGTATAGGATGGAAAACAGAGCAGGGATTGGCAGGGGCTGGCAGTGTGAGCCGGGTTGACTGCACAAAGCCTTGAGGGAATTTAGAGGTGATAAAATGTTCTCTGTCTTAGGGTGGCACCTGTGGCTCAAAGGAGTAGGGCGCCAACCCCATATGCTGGAGGTGGTGGGTTCAAACCCAGCCCTGGCCAAAAATTGCAAAAATAAAAATGTTCTCTGTCTTAATGGTGGCTTGCATAACTGTGTCAAACTCATAAAATTATGCACTAAAAAGGGTGAATTTTGTAATAATGACAACTATATATCAATAAACCTGACTTTTGAAAACTGTTGCTATACAGTCATATTCACTAACAAGGACAGATGCCCTTAAGATATTACCTGATATTATCACCTGATGAAAGCAGAGGGCCGTGTGTGTGTGTGTGTGTGTGTGTGTGTGTGTGTGTGTGTGTGTTTTGAGACAGAATCCCACTCTATTGCCCTAGCTTGGGTGCTGTGGCATCATAGCTCACAACAATCTCAAACTCTTAGGCTCAAGCAATGCTCCTGCCTTGGCCTCCCAAGTAGCTGGGACTATGGGTGCCTGCCACAACATTCAACTAGTTTTTCTATTTTGGGTAGAGATGAAATCTCACCCTTGCTCAGGCTGGTCTTGAATTCCTGAGTTCAAGAGATCCATCCACCTTGGCCTCCCAGAGTGCTAGGATTATAGGAGTGAATCACATTACCTGGCCAGGGCCATGTATATAGTGTAAAGCTATTTTTAGAAAAACATGTTTATGTATATATGATATACCTGGGAAATACAGCAGCAATATGGCTAAGATGATGTTTGCATGGTTGGTGGAATTATAAATGCTTTAACATTTTTTTTAAATTTTGTTTGTACTTTCTAAAATTTCTACAAAGGGCATGGGCAGAAGGGAAGGAGGAAGGGAAAATAAGTTTCCATTCTCATTTTATGGAAGAGAAGCCTCTGTCGGAATGGCAGGGCCAAGACACACTGCTGGCCTCCCAGCTTGGAGTACAGAGATTTTCTTTGGAGATGTCCCAGACACGTCCCCTGCCTGCTCCAAGTGGTCACCCAGGAACACAGGCCCGGGGGAGCTGTGAAAGGGGGCAGAATGAAGGCAAGCCGAGGTGGTGGAGGAAAGGCCCAGGCATGATGGGTAGATGGGGTGTTCCTCTCCTCCCCTCCCTGGCCTCCCAGGTCGCTGTAAGGAAGTAGAAACCTCACCCTCTATTTTGGGTGGGCTGTTCCATAAACTTGGCTCAGAGGCCTCCAGAAGTTCAAATCCCCAGCCTCCTGCTCCCTCCTCTCAGACTGCCTCCCAAGAAGTCAGAGAGGCTGCACAAACGACCTCCTCCTGGCTGGGCCCTGTCTCCCACCCTCTTCCCTGTCCCCGACTAAGGCTCTTCCTTCTGCCCGTCCCTTATGTTTCGGATTATTTTTGCCCAGATGTATGAGTTTGCATTTTTCCAAGATGAATGTCATCTAGCTTATTTCCTGTTTCTGCTTCCAGCTCCAAGAGGTCCCTGGGGTGAGTCTTCAGGCTTTGTAAAACCTTTCCTACGGTGCACCCACCTCCCTGGAAGTTGACTTCTGGGCTATTTCCACTTGTGCTTGGCCTGTCCAGAGGCCTGTGGCACCAGGACTCCCCCCAGGTTCTGGGGCCCTCCCCTCTAGTCTTGGTAACTTCCCTCCTATGGGTTGCTTGCCAGCAGCATTCGGGAGAGTGGACGGCCAAAATGCTGATGCCTGCTAGCCCAGCAGTGCTGGCCCTGGGCCTCTCCTGTCGCGTTGCTGTGGGTGAGGGGAGCCTGGTGTATTCCTATCTCATGACTGCTGTACCAATTTATCACAAACTAGCCAGCTCAAAACAACAAAATTGTATTCTCAGTTCCGGAGGCCAGTAGTCCAAAATCAGGTGTCAACAGGGCCACACTCCCTTGAAGGTAGGATCCTTCCTTGCCTCTTCCAGCTTGTGGTGGCTCCTGGCTTCCTGTCTCTGTCCCTGCCTGCAGTGGCCACCTTCTCTCTGGTTTCCAGTGTCTGAACGTCTTCCCCATTTCTTAAAAAGACACTAGTCATTGGATTTAGGCCCACCCTATCCCAAGATGATATTATCTCAAGATTCTTACTTAATTACATCTGCAAAGACCCTTATGCCAAATAAGGTCATACATATTCTGAGGTTCTGGGTAGATAAGAATTTGGGGGCCATCATTTACCCAACTACCTTGGGCCCAGCTTGGCTGTGAGTTCACATCTGGACCCTGTGACACGAAACAAGTGGCCGCTTTTCCTTATCTGTAATAGATCCATCAGAGCTGCAGGATTTGGATTTTTGACAGTAGATGTGCTAATGTTGGGGACGTGGCTTGCCCAGGGTCTGGCTGGTTATGTAACAAAAAGAGATACTTTATTTTTGAGAAATGACTAGTGCTTTTTTTTTTTTTTTTTTGAGACAATCTTACCCTGTCCCTTGGGTTAGAGTGCTGTGGTGCTATCATAGCTCACAGCAACCTCAAACTCCTGGTTTCAAGTGATCTTCCTGGAGTAGCTGGGACTACAGGCCCCCACCATTACCTGGCTAATTTTTTCTATTTTTAGTAAAGATGGGTTCTTACTCTTGCTCAGGCTAATCTTGACCTCCTAACCTCAAGAGATTCTCCCACCTTAGCCCCCTAGAGAACAAGGATTACAGGCTTGAGCCACTGGGCCCAACCCAATTATCACCTTTTAAGGGGTATGTGCTGGCTGGCTGGGCTCCATGTAAAAGCAGAGTAGGGGAATTAGAGGCCCAGGACAGGACCTGGAATGGAATGACAGGGCCAGAGGGTCAGAGTCGAATCCCTGACTCCCTGCCACCACTGAGATTCGGCCACAAATTTGTACAGAAGTGAAATGTTCATAAAATGAATGCTCTTTGGGGTCATTTGTCTACCCAGCCCAGGCTCAGTCAAACATTCAGGCAATTGGTCAGCAATGGTGGAAGAAATTCAGTAAGGTTTATGAAAAGAAGGATGTGTGTCAACTTCAACTCTTTTGCAAGTCGACAAAATTGTCTGTTTCCATCACACTTTTTATTATTATTATTATTTTTTTTTTTTTTGAGACAGAGACTCACAGTGTCACCCTGGGTAGAAGGCTGTGGCGTCATAACTCATAGCAACTTCAAACTCTTGGGCTTAAGGGATTCTCTTGCCTTAGCTTCCCAAGTAGCTGGGACTACAGGTACCCACTACAACACCCGGCTATTTTTTTTTTTGGTTGTAGTTGTCATTGTTGTTTGGGAGACCTGGGCTGCATTCGAACCCGCCAGCTCCAGTGTATGTGACCCTAGCTGCTGAGCTATAAGCGCCGAGCCTACACTTTTAATTTTTAATATATTTTTAGAGACAGGGTCTTGCTCTATTGCTCAAGCTGGAGTACAGAGGCCTGATTATAGCTCACTGCAGGCTTGAACTCCTGGGCTCAAGTGATCCTCCCACCTCAGCCTCCAGAGCAGCTGGAACAGCAGATGAACACCTTATGCCCAGCTATTTAAAAATTTTTTGTAGCCAAGCAAGGTGCCTTATGCCTCTGTGATTCCAGCACTCTGGGAGGCTGAGGTGGGAGAATTGTTTGAGTTTGGGAGTTTGAGACTTGTCTGAGGGAGAGCGAGACTCTGACTCATTAAAAAAAAATGAAAAACCCAGCCAGGTGCCTCAGCAAGTGCCTGTAATCTCAGCGGCTTCTGGAGGCTGAGGTAGCGGGATGCCCACAGCTGGAGTCTGAGGTTGCAATGAGCTATGGCAGCATTGTACTCTGCTCAGGGCATAGGGTGGGAGTTTCTCTCAACAATAGCAACAACAAAAATTTTGTAGAGATGGAGTTTAGAGTGCTGTAGCATCACAGCTCACAGAAACCTCCAACTCCTGGGCTCAAGCGATTCTCCTGCCTCCACTTCCCAAGTAGCTGGGACTACAGGCACCTGTCACAACACCTGGCTATTTTTTGGTTGCAGCCGTCATTGTTGTTTGGCTGGATTCGAATCCGCCAGCTCTGGTGTATGTGGCTGGCACCTTAGCCGCTTGAGCCACAGGTGCTGAGCCATCATTACATTCTTGAATAAACACATACAATGTTGTTTAGTTAGATATTTTCCCATACACTCCTTTTATCATGGAAATAAAATATAGACACAAACACGAGTTACAGTTTACTGGCCCTGAGAAGAAGTCCTGGGCTGGGAAGTTTTGCTAGATGCCCCAAGGTTGTCATGGATGCTTATCCATGTGGCGGAAAGTCCTGAGCGGCTGGATAGGGAGGCCATGGCTGCCCTTGCCCATGGAGCAGGTCAAGGTCAAGAAGGAAGGAGGGGTGGCAACCAAGAGGTTGTCCTCAGAGAGAGTCCTCGATGTCCTAGTCAGAGGTGGACCCCAGATGGAAGTCGGAACTGAATGTAGACAGACAGGGATGGGAGGTAACAACTCCGACATTTATGGAGGCCAAAGTCTATGCTGATTCTTTATATATTCATTTCCTTCTGATTGTATGGAGTTGGCATTACTGTCATTTCCCCCATTTTACAGATAGGGAAACTGAAGGTTAAAGCTAAAATCATGTTTCCAAATTTACCATGTTCGTAAGAGGTAGAACTGTGATTTCAATACTGGCTCTCGGATGTCAGAGGAGGACTACAACGCTGCTGATTTTATTTATTTATTTTTAAGAGACAGGGTCTTTTTTCACCATCCAGTCCAGAGCACAGTGGCCAGATCATCATAGCTCCTTGTAACCTTGAACTCCTGGGCCTATGTGATCCTCCTGCCTCAGCCTCTCCAGTAGCTGGGACTACAGGAGGGCACCACCATGCCTGGCTAATTTTTAAATTATTTTTTGAGGAGGTAAGGTCTTGCTATGTTGTCCAGGCTGATCTTGAACTCCTGGCCTCAGGCGATCCTCTTGTCTTGGCCCCCAAAGTGCTGAGATTGTAGACATGAGCCACCAAACCTGGCCCACATCACTGCTGTTTTAAGCCATTCCACTGGCAGGTGGGTGAAGTCCCAATGCCATGAGTAGAACCAAAGTTGGGCAAGGGAAAAGGGAGTACCCAGGTATCACCAAGATGACATTAAAGCAGTGGCATCATAGAGACAGGGAGGAGTGTTCTCGGCGGGGAACTGTGAGCTGGGGCTGTGCCAGGTTCAATATAGAACAGCATGAACAGGGCAAGGGGAAGAAAATGAGATCAGGTCACACAGGGCCCTGTGGGCCATTAGGAGGACTGTGGCTTTTACTAGAGTGAGAGGGGAGGTTCTAAGCAGAGGGAGGTGTGATCCCATAAGGGGCCAGCATGGGAGTAGGGAGACCCCTCTAAGAGGCTACTGCATTAACAAAGATTAATGGGGATGCTGAATGCTGGCTTCTGACTGTGAGAGGGAGAGAAACACAAGCTCCAACAGAGGAAAGGCTAGAGTTGCCAAGTTCTGAGATGGGGCAGCCTTTGGGGAAGCTAGGAGTGTGCCTTTGAACAGGTGACCCTGAAACCTTCACGGAACTCAAGCAAAGATGTTGAGATCCAACTTCATCAATGAGGTCAGCACCCTAGGACTGGTGTGGACTGCAGCTACAAATGAGGGGCATTTTCAGGGTCAAGGAGTTCACCAAAATAGGGACACAGATGCAGAAGATGTGCAAGGATTGAGCCCAGGGGCTTCTCCAAATTTAGAGGATGGAGAATGAGAAGAGCATAGGTAAAAGCGGGCCAGGAGGATGTCCTAGGAACCAAGTGGACAGGCTCCCAAAGAGAAAGGTGCAAGCAATCATATCAGATGTCTGGTGAGACTTAAGATGACGTCTGCAAAGTGACCAGTCCCTGGAGACTTGACTAGAATAGTTCTGCTGGAAGGTGGAGGCTAGGGAAGCCTCCTTCTCTGGATCTGTCCTCAGGAGCATGGTCCTTCACCTTCTGTCCTCTTGAAGTTGCTCCTTGACTTGTGCCCCAGTTATTCAAGTCACTTAGCCAACAAACCCCACTTTCCTCATTTGTAAACAAAAATAACAAGGCTACTCCAAAGAGCTGATATGGAAACTCAACACAAACTGACAGATGCCAAATAACACCCTCCCAACTGGACATCTCTTGGTTACTTGTGGTGGCTCTGCAGTCAGACCTAGGTGTCTGGGCAGGTGTGCAAGAATGAAGGGGACCTCAAGGACTGATGTTAGAGCCCCAACCACCCCTCCTGGTTCCATGGAAAGCCTGAGAAAAGGAAGGACTCCACATGATTGCAGTAGAATGGGGTGTTCAAAATGGAAATGAAACCACTTGAGCAAACATTAAACTGCATTTCTGGCATTCTGAGTTTTTGGACTGAATTCACATCCACATCCTCAATAAATATAATAGTTTCACTTAAGTTTAAACTATTTAGCCCAGAATCCAATTAGCAAAATCCAGATCTCAGAGAACTCAAAAGGACAAACAGCCTAGTTTCAACAAATAAATTGCAAGAACAAAAGAGAGAGAAAGAGGGAGAGCCTGCAGGCTAAAACGGATGTCAGAGATTTAAGACCAACCGAAGCACAGAGGCCTCACATGGATCCTGATTCAAATAAATAAACCATAAAAAATAAAGCATATGAAGCAATTGGGGAAGTGGATATTGGATGTTAAGGGATTGTGGTTGAGATTTTCAAGAATGATAATAGGTTATGAAAGAGAGAGGGAAAGAGAGAGTCCTTCTTTTTAGAAATGCACAATAAACTATTTCCTGGAGAAATCATATGATATCTAGGATTTGCTTCAAAATTATCTTGGGGTGGAGTCAAGGGTGGAACATAGATGAAACAAGATGGCCTGTGAGTTGACCTGTAGAGGCAGGTGACAGGGCAGGCAGTTCAGTGTATCATCTCTCTGCCTTTGCATGTTTGAAATCTTACTAAAGTGTTCCTTAAGAATGTGCACGTGTGCACTGGGGGTGTGGTGTCAAGCCTCGCCTTGTGCTCTCTGCCAGACAGTTCTCAGCACTTCGCCCGTGTTCACTCTTTGATGCCCTAGACTCTCCTACCAGGGGAGTGACATTGTTGGGAAGGAGATGGAGACACAGAGAGGGTAAGCAACTTGGTGAGCAGCTGTGTCGGGGAGTTGGACCCAGGCCACCTGGCTCCAGCATGCTGCTCTAGGTCTATGTATTTCCAAAACTGTCTGGAAGATTATGTAACGAACTGTTATTGTTGTCTCTAGGAGATGGAATGGTCTGAAGTTTAATAAAATTTATCATAATCGTTTTGTTATTTTGCCTGTTGTGTTTTCCAATTTTTCTATACTGGGCACATCGTACTGAATTTTTAAGAAGGAAGAATATTCAACAAGGGGCTTCTGCCGGGTGCGTCCCAGGCTCATCCGGGGGACCAGAGGGAGGAGGGATCTGGGTGGTTGGGGGGAGGGTCTCACGGCCATGCGGAGGGAGAGATTTCCTCCTTGGGAACATAGGCCCTCTAGGGTGGCTGTGGGTCTATGTGAACTGGGAGTGTGAGCAGGAGGCCTGGAACAAGATCCTCTGGTCAGGCCGCGGTGAGCAGGAAGGAGTTCAACCATACCACCATGCTGTGGAAGGCCAGAGGCCCAGGGAGACTGCAGATCTTGGAAGTGCTGGCCCAGGCCTCAAGGCAGAGATGGAGATGCAGAAGTTGCTGGCAGGTGAAGTACATCAGATTCCCGGGGAGCTGAAGCAGTGAGAAGAGAAAGGTGACAGCCCTGGAACCCCACCACGGACGGACGCGGGGCAGGAGGAAGCAGAGGCAGTCGGGATGAGCGACCCTAACCCTGGACAGGGGAGGAGCTAACAAAGGTTGCTGTGGCACCTGGCAGGGACCGTTGGCCCTAGGGGATCCGTGGAGGCCGGGTCAGAGTGCCAAGTGTGGGAACAGCTGCCTGAGGTTGAGGAAGTGGAAACTTTGGGTGTGATCAACTCCTCCGAGAAGCCCTAGAGTTAAAGGGAAGGTGAGATGAAACCTACTAAATGTAGAACACAAATGTTTTCACACAATAAACGAGAGAATCCCACGAAGGTTTTGAACAGTTGGATGAAAATATTTCAGATTGTATATGAAGCCCGCACACTGTACCCCATGATTGCACTAATGTACACAGCTATGATTTAATAAAAAATAAATAAATAAACTTCTATTGATAAAAATACAAAATTTTAAAAAATAATTTGAATATCAATAAGATTAGTAACTTCAATGGATTAATACTTATCAAAATATATGTATATCTATCTCGGCACTCACAGCTCAGTGAGTAGGGCAGCAGACACATACACCAAGGCTGGTAGGTTTGAGCTCGGCCCAGGCCTGCTAAACAACAATGACAACTCCAACCAAAAAATAGTCGGGCATTGTGGTAGGCACCTGTAATCCCAGCTAGTCAGGAGGCTGAGGCAAGAGAACCGCTTAACCCCAAGAGTTTGAGATTGCTGTGAGCTGTGATGCCACATGACTGAGGGCGACATAGTGAGACTGTCTCAAAAAAAAAAAAAATGTGTGAAGGCATATGATAAAAAAACAAACCGACCCAAACCTAATCATTTGAGGGCTGCTAGAAAACGTCATTATTTTAAAATCTCATAATAAAGAAAAAGATAAAACATTTTGGCAACTTCTCCTATTTAAGGATAACCAAATAGTTGGTGAGGGGTTAGTTTCTCTCTACAAAAGTATTCTAGCTAATAAAGAAGATGTGAAAATACCACCTTTTTGTAGTTTGTCATCAATTGGGAGATATAACCAGTTATTCTGAACTACACTGATGGAAGTATATAAAAATTACCTATGGATTAGTCTTGGGGGAAAAAGACTAATACAGCCTCTAGATTCAACTGATTTACCAGAAATGCAGAGGAATACAGAGAAACATGTTCTATAACACCACGGGGACAGAGCAAACTCAGACTCCAGGAATAACTAAGGACAGACTAGCTAATCTACTCAACAGTCACAGCCACAACAAAAATGGTTTTAAAAAAAACAGAAACTAAAACATCTTTAGGGGGAAAAAGGAAAGGGAGTGGAAACCTGAAGATTATGAAAGACTACCACGACTAACATACCAGCCAGTTGCAGTATGGATCTCATTTTAGATCTTAATTCAAGCAAACACACCAAAAAAAAATAGTATAACTAGAAGATGAGAACATTGACTATTTGTTGACTAAAGAATTGTTAACATTTTGAGTTTGATGGTAATATTTGTAGTTATGTTTTTAAAAAGAGTCATGTTTTAGAAACTCACATATATGAAATATACTATCTGGGATTTCCGCCCAGGAGGCGGTGAGCAGCGTCTGTGTCTTGGAGAAGATGAAATAATGTGGAAACAGTAAGTTAACTTGACTAGTCTCTCTGGTTTAGTATGTGTTTACAATGCTGCATAATAGCATGGTAAAATGTGTAAGAGAGTGGTTGTTTTGGTGGAAGGAGAGTTAAATGGAAATTAGGTATTCTATTTCCAGTGTCAAGGCAGGAAGTATTTTAGACCATAAAGATTTCATTACTTGTTCAAGCATTTCTGCATAATATAGGCAGTTTTTAAAGCCATGCAATCTTGATAAACATGTTCCTCCACCTTATATTACTTTATCAAACATTGACATACAGAATCTAATTTGGTCCTCACAAAAATCCTAAGAAGTAGGCAGAGAAATTATTACAAATGGAAAAAGTACAATTCAGATGTGACCTGAGTTGTCCAAGGCCACACAGTGGCATCCAGAAATAATGTGTGCTGTGCATGTTTCCAGGGCTCTGGCCCTAAAACTATAACCGTACAGCTGGTAACTATCAGAATTGTGGGCTGTAGTATGTTCATTACCAGTAGATTCCATGTGTGTGAACTGGGATGGTGGTCATCATCCCCAGACAGGGTTTCCTGCCTCAGGCCTTGGGGTCCCCTGGTTAGGCGTTCAGGTGGGGATCTCTTGACCTCTGTGTGGTCCTCCCTTCTTCCTTCCTCATGGTTGAGTATACGTCACACATCCTCTGCAGGTTTTCCACAAACTCCAGATAACAGCATTTGGGGAGAGAAGTGTGAGCCTTTCCTTAATAACAGAAATCATTTTGTGTGTGTGTGCGAAAACATCCCCTCAGCTCTTCTTCCCTAAACAAATATGTTATTTTCTCCAGGGGCAAAATTTTAAGTCCATACTTACTTGTTCCTTCATATGATGAACTTTGCTGAAAACTCAAGTAACCATTTCATCCAGCTGTCCTGCAAGCATCCAACAGCTTTGCTGGACTTGCTCTTCTAGGTAGAAATTTTATGACAGTAATAATTACTTCCTTTCCTATTCTAGACTGAAGCATATTGTATAGTTGCTGTCTACCTTCCTGGCTTCAGCAACTAGTTTACTAAGTATTGTGCTGGGGGCAGACTCGGGAGAGAGGAAGATAAGTGAGATGTGATTCCTGACCTCAGAAGGTTCACAGAATGGTACTGGACAACCACAGAGAAATAATTATTAAAACACTGTTGATCAATGGGGTTTGTTTGCATGGTCTTGCTCTGTCACTCAGGCTGGGGTATAGTGTCCTGGCTATAACCTTGAACTCCAGGGCTCAAGTAATCCTCCTTCCTTAGCCCCCCATGTAGCTGGGACTATAAGAGCACACTACCACATCCTGCTAATTTTCTTACTTTTTGTAGAGACTGGGTCTTGCTGTGTTGTCCAGGCTGGTCTCAAACACCTGGCCTTAAGCAATCCTCCCATCTCAGCCTCTCAAAGTATGGGATTAGAAGCATGAGCCACCACGCCCAGACTGTGGGACAATGTTTTGATGAGATGTGTACACCCTGACACATGTAGGGCTTGGTCAGAAATGCTGTAGGCACCTTCACTCAGACAACTTGGAGGCTAATGCTGCTTTTAATTACTAGACTGAAGGCAAAAGAAGACAAATTTAAAGAAAAGACGGTAAATTTGGTTGTGGATGAGATGAGTTTGAGGTGCTTGGGAAACATCCAGGTAACAAGGTGCAGTTGGCAGCTGGGAACAAACCTGGAGCTCAAAGGAGAGTCTCCAGCCAGAGAACGAGACTTGGAGTTATAAGCTTGTAGTTACTTCTCTGGGAATTGAAGCACAGGGTGTGTCTGAGTTTGCCTGAGAGGGCGTAAGAAGTGCAGAGAGAGGTCTGAGATGAACTCCTCGGTAACCAAGGCAGAAGGAGCAGGCAGGGAAGGCCCCATGATGCAGGGACATGGAGGACTTTAAGAGCAGATGAAGAAAAAGAAGCTATGAGCAGAAATAGCTCCTGGAGGAATGGAAAAGCGGAGGGAAGGAAAATAGGGTGGTGGCTTGGAGGAGAAGCACAGTAAAGGAAGCCATTGGTATTTAGATGAGTGACACTTAACCTTTATGTCTAGAAACATCAAGAAAAGGAGGGGCTAGAGGTGGAGAAGTGGAGAGGAGTTGAAGCCAGGTCTATAGGTGGGGGAAGCCAGGCCCTGTGTGTGCAGCAGGGCTGGTCCTGAAGGAGCTGCACCTCCTGGTCCTGTCTAACACGGGAGGCTCCACTTGACTTTGAATGGATTCTGAGGGAGTCTGGCAAAATGGTTAAGTTGTTTTCGCACTGTGTTACTGACCAGTTCACAGCAGTAATGTCAGAACTGCAGCGCACTTCTCAAATACTTTATGCATCAAAGTAGCTTCTACACCTTGACTCAGGTTTGTAGCTACTACATTTTAAGAGGACAGACTCAGAGACCGCAAAAAAGAAAAAAAAAAAAAAGTGAAATTGTTCCTTTCTCCTACTGATTGTTTTGCATCAATTACTTCTTCTAACTTGACTTTGTAGATCCTAAAGTAAATCCAGTTTTTTGCTAGGTTTTTATTTTAAAAATGCATTTTTCTGTTTTTGCATAGCAGGTCAAAATATGCTTCCCCCCTATTATGTAGTTGTTGAAAATTTTTATATTGGGGCTCTGATGTTTGTCCGAGCTCTAGGATGACTAATTGAAGTGTATGACAGCAACTCTTTAGCCTCTTCCAGATGTGAGACTAAACAGCTGTTTCCCAGCAAAGCTCTGTAGTGGACTAAAGGAGGGTGGCAAAGATACCCCACCCCTGGGAAGCCAGGTGAGCACCAAGCCAAGTTCTGCATCTTAGCCATTTGACCTGGGACGAGTCAACCTGAGAGACTCTTTCTGTATTTATCAGTTAAAAAATGTGTGTTGGGGAGGGGGGTAATAGTACCTATTTCATGGATTGTTGTGAGAATTAACATAAATAAAAGGACACAGAACATAGCAGGTATCTCATAAAGGCGATCTCAGTCTGAGAAGGTCAATTTGTTTCTTTTTAACTTTATTTTTATTTCAAATTAATATGAGGGTACAAATTTTTATGTTACGGTCTTCTCACTTCCAACGTAAAGTTCAAGTTGTAGTAGAGCCCTTTTCCCACGGGGTGTGCTCATTAGGTGCTCACATTGTGTTCATTAGGTGAGATCCCTACAAATGCCCTCCTCCCTCCCTCCCCACCCATCCTCCTTGCTAGACTATTTTTGTGTTTTATCGTTCATTTGATCATGTAATTGTTTACATATTAGTATTGAGTACATTGGATTTTATTTTTCCATTCTTGGGATACTTTACAGAATGTGTTTCAACTCCATCCAAGTAAACATAAAAGATGTAAAGTCCCTATCATTCTTATGGTTGCCGTATGTTTGTCTTTCTGGGTGCAAGTCTCAGTTGGCCCATCTGCTGTTCTCACCTGCCAGCAGGAGGAAGGCTGTGCCACCAAAGTCACAGGCTGTGCCACCAAAGTCAACTCCCAGACGTCCCAGGGGGTCAGGACAGATGAACATTGTACAGGCTTCCCTTTGTACAATGAATGTTATCAAGCTCCCTCCTCAAGGTGAGCTGCACTGGTACGCAGAAGTCATGAGGAATGTGATAGCCGAGTGGGGTCTTCTTCCCTGTGGAGTTGATGGAGTCCCAGGGAGAGAAACATTAAACTCACACTTACGCATTTAATCGCAGCTATGCTAAGAGCCATGAAAGAGGAAAGCACAATGAGGGCATGCTGATAGCGACCTAACGCAGCATGCAGAAAACACAAAGACCTAAAACTGAGATAGAATTTGCCAGACACCAAAGGTAGGGAACTGCATTCCTTGCAGGTCAACAACACAAATTCCTTCTTTGTAAAGTTAGAGGTTTCCCAAACATTTCTCTCTAAAATCTTGGACTAAGACTACTAACAATTAGATCCCTTATTAATTTTGAAATAGACAACCCCACCCCCTGCCCACACCTTCCCCTTCCAAACCCTTTCACGGAGGAACTTGCAAGCTGTGAAGTGGCCAAGAGACAGCATGACAAAGAAATTGTGCAGAAAATTCACAACAGTTTAATTAGTCTCCAATTTTACTGATGACCTTACTAAACTTTGGTTTGAATTTTTTTTAGGGTATTTAAGTTGAAAACCCTAATAAACCTCAGTGGCCCAGGAAGCTATTTATCTGTTACACATTGAAATGACGCAGAAAGATCCAAGTAAGGAAAAAGATCCATGTATCTTTTGCTGCTATACCTTTCAAATACTGTCACTAAAATCAGAGCAAGAATAATATAATAATTTTAATAATTTTAGATAGTTTTTAAAGTGTTCCAAGACTCACCCATAGTACCAGAGAAGAATTTATGAAACTCTGAGGTTCACATTGATTTAAGGCTAGCGTGAAACCTTTCATTTCAGGGAGATTCTTTGAAAGTAGGGCACTAAAATCCTACTTCTTGTTTAAGAGCATATCCGTGTATCGTGGCTAAAAGGTGACACACCTAGTATTTGCCCACCAACCAAAAGTTTTGTAAAGGGTCAAGTCCACAGAATCCAAACTATGGGAGCTTGTCAGCCTTGAGGAACTATGGGAGCTAGTCCAGCAGTAATTAATGCAAATGGTCTGTTAGAGCTGTGTTTCCCATTGTAATTTTCAGTATTTCTATGTTTCAGAAATCTGCCTACTGTACTATAAATGCATTGTTATGCAAATTGTTAATGTAGCCCAATCTATTAGCATGTGGTGAGCATGGAGCTTATAATTACATGTCACTGTTTCAAAACTTTTTATTTCTCTCCAGAGTTATATATTCTACTCCCTATATGATGTGGGAAAAGTACAAAATACTAACAGTAGTATTTGAAGTGTTTTAAGCCAGTAGTGCTTAGGGGGTGTAGTATTAGAAGACAATAGTCTTCCTAGGTTGTAGAAAAAAATGCAAGTACAGAAAGGAGACAAATGCTAGCCATCTATTCTGTAAGGCAGCTGGAAAAGAGTAGCACATTTCTTGGGCATTGAAGAGTCTTCCCATCTTTCATCAA
This sequence comes from Arctocebus calabarensis, assembly GCA_963573935.1. Taxonomy (NCBI): domain Eukaryota; kingdom Metazoa; phylum Chordata; class Mammalia; order Primates; family Lorisidae; genus Arctocebus; species Arctocebus calabarensis. The sequence goes on along the minus strand of CAUYON010006044.1, from coordinate 913 downwards.
TCAATCAGCAAATTTGTATTGAAATCCACTTTGGGCTCCACACTTTGCTAATCCGTAATCACCTTAGCAGCCAGAGAAGCCCCTCCAATCCACTAGCACAATGCTTTATAATCCACAGGTTTTGTCTTAGTTTGTTAACAAAATACCACAGACTGGGTGGCTTGTAAACAATAAACTTTTATTTCTCACAGTTCTGGAGCCTGGGAAGTCCAAGATCGGTCCAGTGAGGGCCATTGTGCATAGATGACATATTTTTGCTGTGTCCTCACCTGGCAGATGGGGAGAGCGAGCTTTCTGGGACTGATTTTATAAGAGCACTAATCCCATTCATGAGGACTCCACTTGTATGATTTAATCACCTTTCAGCGGCCTCACCTTCTAATGCTATCACATCAGGGATTAGGCTTTGACATGTGGATGTCAAGGCCCTTCACTGATGCTGAAGAACCTTCCCATGTGTCTTACCTACTTCCACCTCCAACTTGAAAGCAGTTGGTATTTATAATCACCATTTCTATTTTACGGTGGCAACTGTCACAACTGTGAGTCATCATTTAAACTACTAAGTTACTAATTAGTTTACATTTGAAAAAATGTTGTAGATAAATATAATTAAAGATTTTCATAACGTATCAAGTTTTTGAAATGGTTACAAAATTATATTGCAACCTTATAAGTCAGTGCATAAAACAGCAGACAAAACAAAAAAAAGTCGGTATTCCACAAAAGTTAAAAAAAAATCAAATGGCTAATAGACATATTAAAATTGTGCTAAACTTTATCAGTAATCAGGAAAATGCAATTCAAATCACACTGAGGGAAGACCAAAAATCACATTATAACAAAGACATCTGTACCAGAATGTTTATTGCAGGCCAATTCATAATTGCTAAGTCATGGAAGAAGCCCAAGT
>CAUYON010006037.1:0-11454 GCA_963573935.1 Arctocebus calabarensis | reverse complement strand
TGTATGGAACAGAATAGAGAACCAAGAGATGAATCCAGCTACTTACCATTACTTGATCTTTGACAAGCCAATTAAAAACATTCAGTGCAGAAAAGACTCCCTATTTAACAAATGGTGCTGGGTGAACTGGCTGGTGACCTGTAGAAGACTAAAACTGGACCCATGCTTCTCACCATCAACTAAGGTAGACTCTCATTGGATTAAAGATTTAAACTTAAGATATGAAACTATCAAAATATTAGAAGAAAGTGCAGGGCAAACTCTTAAATGAATTGGCTTGGGTGAATATTTTATGAGGACTCTCCAGGCAATTGAAGCCGTATCAAAAATACACTACTGGGACCTGATCAAACTAAAAAGCTTCTGTACAGCCAAGAAAATAGTAAGTATGGCAAGCAGACAGCCCCCAGAATGGGAGAAAATATTTGCAAGTTATGCCTCCAGCAAAGGTTTAATAACGAGAGAACTCCAATGTATTAGCAAGAAAAGAACAAGTGATTCCATCTCAGGGTGGGCAAAGGACTTGAAGAGAAACTTCTCCAAACAAGACAGCACATGGCCTACAGACACATGAAAAAATGCTCACCATCCTTAATCATCAGAGAAATGCAAATCAAAACTACTTTGATTACTAACTCCAGTAAGATTAGCTCACATGACAAAAATCCCAAAACCAGAGTTGTTGGCGTGGATGTGGAGAAAAGGGAACATTTCTACACTGCTGGTGAGAATGCACTCTAATATGTCCCTTTTGGAAGGATGTTTGGAGAGTACTTAGAGGTCTAAAAGTAGACCTGCCATTCAATCCTATAATTCCTTTACTCGGTATACACCAAGACCAAAAATTACATTATAACAAAGAAATCTGTACCAGAATGTTTATTGCAGCCCAATTCATAATTGCTAAGTCATGGAAGAAGCCCAAGTGCCCATTGACCCACGAATGGATTAATAAATTGTGGTAAATGAATACCATGAAATACTATTCAGCCTTAAAGAAAGATGGAGACTCTACCTCTTTCATGTTTACATGGATGGAGCTGGAACATATTCTTCTTAGCAAAGTATATCAAAAATGGAAGAAAAATTATCCAATGTACTCAGCCCTACTATGAAACTAATTTACAGGTTTCATATGAAGGGTATAACTCAACTATAGCACAAGAATATTGGAAGGGAAAGGAGGAGGGAAGTTGGGGTGGAGAGAGAGTAATTGATGGGGCCACACCTATGGTGTATCTTAGAATGGTACAGGCAAAACTTACTAAATGCAGAATACAAATGTTTTCATACAATAACTAAGAAAATGTCATGAAGGGTATGTTAAACAGTTTGATGAAAACATTTCAGATTGTATATGAAACCAGCGCATTGTACCCCTTGATTGCACTAATGTACGCAGCTATGATTTAATAAAAACAAAAAAAGATAAAAGATAAAAAAGAAAAAAATGCAATAGTCCTATGACAATGAAAAATAATTAGCAATTTCATATATTTCAATAAAAAACTCTAAGATCAAAAAAAAGAAAAGAAAAGAAAGTAACAACTCAGAGTTTACCGCCAATTACAAAACATGAACTTTCAAGTGAATATCAGAATTTTGGAAATCTTGTAAAAACCAGTGCAAGCTTAACAGCTTCATAATATTCAAATACTTTTCTGATGTAATTTGAGATGACTTTTTCATACTGTCAAATAAAATGTGTCAATATTTGGGAACAAATATATATATATAAGTCTTAACTCATCATAATCTACTTCACACTATTGTCAACTTAATTCTGCTAAAGTTAGAAATTTTCCTGCACCCTTCCTTTGTGCTACTATTGTGATATATGCTACATCTATATATGTTATAAACCCCCAAATAAATTATTGCTTTATGTACTTTTTAAATTTAAGAAAAGAGAAAAATATTTACGTAGTTTTTAATATTTACCCATAGACAGTATTTTGTTTTTTATAGGGCTCTTTATTCTTGCGAATGGAAGAATTTCGGTTACCATCTGATGACATTTTTTCCAGATTATAGGACTTCCTCTAATATTTCTTGCAAGGCAAGTTTTTTTTATTTTTGTTTTTTTGAGACAGAGCCTCAAGCTATTGCCCTGGGGAGCTCACAGCAACCTCCAACTCCTGGGCTCAAGTGATTCTCCTGCCTTCTGCCTCCCAAGTAGCTGGAACTATAGGTGGCCGCCACAAAGCCTGGCTATTTTTTTGGTTGCAGACGTCATTATTGTTTGGCAGGCTGGGCTGGATTTGAACCCACCAGCTCAGGTATATGTGGCTGGCACCTTAGCCTCTTGAGCCACAGGCACCAAACCAAGGCAAGTGTGTTAGTAAATAATTACCTCAACCTGTGTTTATGTAAGAATAACTTTTTTTTTACTTTAATTTCTAAAGGATAGTTTACCTAGATATAGAATTTTTGGTTGACAGTTATTTCTTCTTTGAGTACTTTCAATATGTGGGGTTAGAAATCCCCACATGTAAGTCTCATGTATGTCTTATTCAAGTAAGCCACTAATGGGTTAAACTGGCTTTTGCCTTCACAGAAAAAGCAATAGATTTGGACAACCCTGAGACAAACACAAAGACTGTTTTCTGATCATCCGGGAACAGATACTTTGAAGCTTTTGCAGCCATTGTCTCCTAGGTTCATGCCTGGAGGCTTGGTCCAGAGGTCTTCACATTTTGTCAAATGCCTAAAGATCTTAGCACTGTGAAGAAACAAAGTTAAAGACCCATTTAAGGTTAACTTTTTAAGTACATGAGGAAATAGTTCTCCTATAGCTCTGTCTCTCTTATTTTATGCAGAATTTTTAAGACCTAAAAGTAGAAGAGTATTGTGCTGTTTTCCAGGACAGGATATCTGCTACTTAAGTTTAAAGTTAAATAATGAATATTGTAAATCACAGATTTAAGTGTGCACATGACTGCAAAAGTATATAAGGAAGTCAGAAATAAAGTTAATTTGCTACATGCCACAACAGTGTGTGTAGCCTGCTTCTTGTGCCCTTTCTTAACATTGCAGTGCGGATCTACACCTGAGGCAAAGCTATAGCCCCTCGAGTCTCCGGTCACGCAACAAATATGCATGCCAATGCCTTCTGTCATTATTTGTGATGAGAAATCATTTGTTAATCTTATCAAAGTTCACTTGTTGTAGTTAAGTCATTTTGTCCTTGTTGCCTTAAAGATTTCCTGTCTTTGCTTTTCAATGATTTGACTATGATGTAAGTGTGAATCTTTGTTTATCTACTTATAGTTTGGCGAGTTTCTTAAATCTGTACATTCATGGTTTTCATTAAATGTTTGAAGTTTTCTATAATTATTTCTAAAAATATTCTTCCTTCTCTTTCTGGAATCTCACTATACATATGTATAGCAAATATATATATATATATATTTGTGATTGATCTATAGATCTCCAAGGAGCTGTTCATTTTTCTTCAATCTTTGTTCTGTTCTTCATACTGGATAATTTCTACTGATCTATTTGAAGTTTGCTTTATTCTTCTCAGATCTTCTGCTAAGCTCCTATATTTTTCTTTATTGTAGATTCAACTACAAAATTTCCATGTAATTCTTTTTGATATTGTATATCTCTTTACTGATATTTGCTAATTACTAAGTCATTCTCATCATACTTTCCTTTTGTTTTGAAACATGGCTTCCTTTAGTTCTTTAAGCATATTTAAAATAGCCAATTTGAAAACTTTCTCTGCTAAATAGAATATCTATCTAGACCCAATCAGATAAATTTCTATTGACTACTTTTCCCCCTAAGCATGGATTTCCTTTTCTGTTTCTTTGGATGTTTTATTTTTGTTGAAAACTAGAAAAAAACTAGTAAGAGGTAATATAGTAACTCTAGATTCTAAATTTTCCCACAGAGTTGCTGTTTTTGCTATTTTTTATTTTATTTTAGAAACTTATCATTGTAACTCTGTAGAATTGGTTTTTCCTGCCATATGTAGCCCTCATATGTCTGCTTAGTAACATTTTTAACTCTTGTTTGTATTTTTAAGCTTGGATTTCTGGAGGTCATTCCTGTGTCAGCATAGTCAGTCAATGATTCATCAGGAGTTTAATCAAACTTTTTAAGGCATAAGCCTTATGATGTTTATCATTGTCCCTGCATGTGGTTTCATTTAAAGTTTAAGGACTTACAGTCTTACCCCCAGTATTTATTTTCTACTGGATTCTCTTGCATCAACTCTACAAAGGTGTTTGACCTCCCAATTAGCCAACAATATGTGGAGATAATGGACTCTTTTTGGTCTCCCATGTACATGTACAATGAAGTCAGCAGGGATATGTAAAGATATTATCAGTCTCTTCGATGGCTGTCTCATATCTAGGGTCTCTATGTTTAACTTCTGGTTACATTGATCTGGTACTTGTCTCCACTAGGACTATACCCCAGCTATGAAGTTGCTAGCCTTCCCAATTTGCTTGCTTATGTGATCAATACTTTTACTGACAATGCTTTTTAAAGTGGATGTTCTTTAAAGATGAAAATATTTCATACAAAATCAAATGACTCACGTCTGGAAACAAAGCTTCTGGCTTTCAGAACTTGCTCCACATACTAGAACTACCATACCAACCAAGCTGGCAAGAATGGCAAACAGCTCCAGTCAAAAATATGACAGATTCCCAATGTTCTCAAAGTTCAGCAGTTTTAGATAAATAAATAATTTTTAATTTGTTTTCTTCTTTAGTTGATTTCAAGAGCCATTAAACATTTGTTTTTGACAATAATGTCCAGATTTATAACTGTTATGAGAGAAGAGAATTTGCCTCTTTCCTCATTCTACACAAAGGGAAGTTAGGTTTCTCAATTGATTGACTTTTCTGTTCATTGTGGGTCATATTTTGCCGCTTTTTTTCATGCTTAGTAACTTTTAATTGTGAATTGTTATTTAATTGTTACTGTGAATTTTACCTTGTTAGGTGCTAGATGTTTTTATACATCATAAAAACATTGCGGGTGTTCATTGTGGGTCATATTTTGCTGCTTGTTTTCATGCTTAGTAACTTAATTTGATGTCATTATGAATTTTACCTTGTTAGGTGCTAGATGTTTTATACATTATACACATTCTTGAACTTTGTTCTGGGACATAGTTGATTGGAAATAATTTGATACTGCAGGGTCTTCCTTTGAGATTTTGTTAGGTAGGAACAGAGCAACGTTTAGTCTACAGCTAATTCTGTCACTGAGTTAAAACCCTCTGAACACTCTGATAACCATATATTGCCATCTTTTCTACCCTAGATAGTAAGAGCAGGAACTATTCCCTGTATGTGCCTTGGTAATTATTTCTTTCAATTTCTCCAGTTGTTTCTTTCCTTGGCCTCAGGAAGTTTCTCTAATAACATGTACTGGTCATTATTCAACTGAAGCTTAGAGGGAGATCTCCATAGATCTCTAAAGTTCCTTCTCCATGCAGATCTCTCCTCTCTGGGCTCTTCCCCTGAAAACTCTAACTTTGATCTCCCCACATTCTAAGCTTTGCCTCTTTAACCCAGAAACTGCTGTACCCAAGTCCCCCTCACGTTCTACACCCTGGAAACTCTCTGCCGGCAATAGGGTAACCATGTGACTCCTGTCATCTGGTTCCCATCTCTCTGAAAGAACAGGAAATTGTCCTTTATTGCTTTATGTCCAGTATCTTGAAACCATTGTTCCTTATGTTTTTGTCTATTTTTTTTAACTGATTTAGGTGGGAAAGCAAATCTGATATCTATTATTCCATTTTTTCTGAAGTCAGGAGTGCTTCTTTTGATGAGGGAACACATTTAGTTAAGTTTATTGATTTTTTTTTCTTAAGTTCTTTTTCCATCATCTTTCTGTGAACCATTTATGTTCACTGTCACTCAGATATTTAAGCCCGTCTTAATCACACAATGTGTAGGTATTAAAATACTTACTATTCAGCCACTGCCCTAAGTGCTGAGGATATAGAGACAAATTAAAACAGCAACCACACTGTGCGAGAGTCTGTGGCGGAATCATCATCCTAGTTTCTTGGTGCTGGGCTGTTCAGATCAGCAGTTTCTATGTTTTTTTCTCATCCAGCTCTGCATACCTCTACCTTACATGCTAGGCCTTTTGCTTCACACTGTGTGTTGAATGTTCCTAATTCATTTAGGTGAAGGGGATATTTTTAAAGCCTCGTATACCTTTTCCTTCATGCCATCATTCTGTAATAGAGAAAAAAATGTTTTCTCACACTGTCATTCAGCCCTATATTTATTCTCTTTTTTTCTCTCATTACATTAATTTTATTTGGGCAAAAGAATAACAATCATATTTAAGCTTAGGATGGAAAACAACACAGCAGGGTTCCATAAATAGAGTTTAATTGTGGTAATTACTTACGTTAATTATATATCAACTGATTATTTTTAAGACATATTTATTGAGTACCATCAGCTTTCAGAGGTACCCATCATTCTCCCACTGTACTTTTCAGATTCTCTATCCATGTTCATAATAATCAACTATCATTTGACACATGATATAATAAGTACCTAATGAAATCCCAATTAAAATTGTATTTGAGATGCTTAATTTTAGAGATAAATTAGAAATAATTACATGATTCAAGAATCCACATCAGACAGGAGACACACAACTATATCTTGACTAACTGGAAAGGACAAGCACAGATGAAGTCTTTTAATGTGCTTTCCAAAACCTGTTACAAAACATTATTGTACCTCAACAGATGGCGCTGAGAAATGTCTTTTTATTTTTTTTAAATAGACAGCTCCCTTTCATACACTGACTTGAGTGATTTTAGTTCTCATTATTATTGTCATCTGTTAGAGACAGGGAAAAAAAAAAAAAAAAAAAAAAAAGGCAGGCAGAGCATGTTATTTTCCATAAGGCAAGAACATCAGTATGGAGCCAGCCTTTGAGCATACTAAGTTTAATTTGCTGAGCTGCAGTAAGCAGGAGGACGCACCGACTGTCTCTTAGCTGTTCATTTCAACCTACTTATCTTCATTTGGAGCAGAGACACTTGGTGCTTGCTGAGTACCTTGCTTCCTCTCTCTCTCTCCCTCCCTCCTCCCTCTACCCCACCCCCAACTAATTTTTTCCCTCTTAAGATTTAATGAATTCTGGAACCAATCAAAAGCAGGCTGTTAGGAGACACGAGACAGGTAAAAGCTTTAAAACCATCTTTTTCAGAGTTCAAAAGGTCACTTCCCAACACTAGGATCACACGCACACAAATACATATTTATTTCTTCTGAGGGAGCTATTTAGCCTCCAAGGGGGAGCAGAAAACTGCCCTACTAAGCCCACCAAGCCTGTTCCCAGAGCTTCCTCCGCTCCCCTGCGAAATCTTTGTTCCAGGGACAACAGGCTCATTTACAACCTCGCTGGGGGAAACTGTTAACCATACGTTTCTGATCTATGTAATTTGCTGCTAAAGAACACAATAGTGTCTAATAGAAAGCAGCTGTTACAAAATCCACTCTTTCTGGCAGGAGCGGTTTCTAACGTAGGATTTTAATTTTATCTCCTGATTGATAACACCCATTAGCCATATCCAGATTCCTAACTGCAAAATGACGCATAGGCACTATTTTAAGCTCCCTTGCAGATGGATATCGTTATGCTTGCTTGTCCCTCCGAACGGAAAGTCCACAGTTTGGGCGGTGAAGTACGACACAGGGGCTTATTACCACCCTGACACAGAAAACAGGAAATACTGGTCACAGCTGACCCAGAGTGTTTAAAATGCATTGATAACGTGGGAAGGAGATTTGAACAGAAAAGAAACCATAACTGGTGCTCAGTATTATAAAAATCCACGGATATAAAGCCAGAAGTAGTTTGCATTTCATAAAAGCCATGAAATATTTTTCTTTGCTCTTTTGGACTTTTGATATTTGTAGACACAGGAAGTGCCTTCCTTCTTTCACTAGTCATATAGGATTTTATTCAGGAATAACTGGATCTTCAGGGAAGATGTCAACTTGGGAGGGTAAGATTAATAATTATTTAATCAGCTCTCCCCAAGTTCATGGCAGAACCTAAACAACAATTACTCTACCCAGAGGGAGGGGCACTTTGCCATGGCAACCTGGCAATAACAGTACCTCAAATGGTGGATAAAATGTAGAATCTCTGTCAAGATTCAGAAGCAAAATATTCAAGAAAAAGTAGATGTCAGTGTAGTGTCAGCTGAAAGAAGGCAAAGGAAGATTTTTGCCCAAGTTCTTGAAATTCTCATAAAAATTGGTGACTGATTCATTGTGCTCTCTGGAATAACTTTAATTATACATCTTAAAACCATCCTTCACAACCACGGGCATGACAGAAAGGCACAGAGTCATATACCAGCCTTAATGAGATCTATTTAAAGCACTTCAACATTTATTTTGTAATAGCTTAAGAGTCTAAAATCAAGGTACATTTCTATATGGAGCTCTTCAACCTCAGGGCTGAAATGCTGTACTCATAAGAGGGCATTGTGGTTCATATGAGGAGATGAAAGCTGGAGGAAATTGCCAGGTGATGTGAGATACCCACGTTCCTGCATGGTTTGTGCAATTTTTCTTTGCCAGTAACAAATCTATCAAACACCCTGTGTCCTCAGAGTTAGAACTAGAACACTGGGAGAGGAGTAGCCACTCTCTGTATTGTGTTGATCTTTGTCATGCCCCCAAAATGAATTTTTTACTAAACATCATTGGGTATCCTGCATTTGGGTTTTCACCTTTCACCAAAGTATCATTTCCTCCAGGAGACCTTTTCAGGGCCCTGGAATAGGCTGAGTCTCCTGAGGGGTATTTCCATAGCACCCTCTACTTTCCAAACACCATTCCTCATCACATTTAAAGTTGAGTATACTCATCATGCTAAAGGTTAATGCCTGGTTAAAGGAATTAAATTTTAAGTTAACCTACAAATCCATATTGTGGATAACAAACTGAATTCTGCCTAAATATAAATCTACTGAGGGTGTCCTGGAATTTAGAAAGCCCACACTAGAACCCATTAATCTAATCTAAATTCCTCAGTTTATGAATGAAGAAATAAGCATGAACTATGTTAATATTATAATCTGAGGTTTAGACTAGGACTTAGGATTCACAATTAACACAAGGACTTCAACTAAGTGTTGAGATGACTTTTTAACCCATCACAAGAATCTGACCTATGTTTCCTCCTCTTTCTTAGCTCTAGCATTCGTCCCATCTCACACTCAGGCTGGCTCTGAGAACAATTTATAAAGCTAAAGGAAAGATAGACCCTGATCCTGACCCATATTCTGAGCATCCTCTCCACACTCTGTGAAGCATACAACCCATAGAATACACCTTGCCTCTGTTTCCCCAAACCCACCAGTGTCCCCTGCTCCCACTTTATCACATACTCCTCACCCCTTTGCCCTTCCAAGGCTCTCCTCTCTCCCTGCTCAAGCATTTTACTTTACATCATCCCAAGACAGGAGCCCCACATCCCAGTTCACAGTCTCATGGCCTGAAAATTGCCTAGATATTGACCTTAAAAGCTAGAGCAGCCACTCTTCTACCTCTACCAATCAATATCTTTTTTTCCAATATCAATAAAGTATTAGATGAAAGAGAGTAACCAATATGTGTTCCCTTTCCTACCTGGGAGGAACATCCACTATTAAGTGTGTTTTCTGCAAAGCAGTGCCTTGTTTCATACCGCTGAAGAGAAAGGGGCAGACATCCCTTTCCTCTCTCTATGGTAGTTCAGGCATTAGCGCATTATATGGGCTTCACCAATACTGCTCATACTTTTGAATCTTGAGGAAGAAAGGTGCACATCAAAGAATATTCAGAATATTCAGAACCCAGGATTGAATATCCAAAGATAGAAGGGTGGCAGAAAGGTAAGGTGCCAATTCAGTTATGACCCTTTAACATAACTTCATCTCTGTTATGTCATATTCAGGCATTTTAAGTAATTTCATTTTCTTTCCTCTCCCTGTCCACTTATTATATATGGATTATGCTGGAAGTGGTTAACTTTTCTGTGAAAAAGGAATGAGCAACTCCTAGAGGTTTTGGGTTTGGAGTAGGATGAAACAAGCAAATCTAGCAAGATTTAGGGCCATGTGTTAGGTGCATTGTTTCAGTGGTTCTCAACCTTCCTAATTCCACAACTCTTTAAGACCTTGTGTTGTGGTGATCCCCGACCATAAAATTATTTTTGTTGCTATTTCATAACTGTAATTTGCTATTGTTATGAATCATAATGTAAATACCTTACAAAGGTGTCGCCACCCACAGGTTGAGAAGAGCTGTGTTAGGTGGATATGATGGTCATTTCAGGGTATGAGTAGAGGAAGAAAAATATTTGTAGGTGTTGGACAGCCAGAGGAAAGTGGGAGCAGGCATTCTTCATTTGATGCTCATCTATCTTCCAAACCCTTCCCCTAGATTTGGAGGCTCTTCCTTGTGTGGGTCTTGGTCATATGAGGGTCAGATAGTTTGTCCTCTATATTATGCAGCTATTAGAGGAAACAGTTAATAATCCTTTCATTACAATGACGATAAACCAGAACTGTCCCAGGAAACCCAGAATACAGAGTCAACAGAATCTTGGAAAAGGCAGAGACCCTTCTACAATGGAAACAACTGAGAGAAGACAATTTCCCTCCCTGTTCCCTGACAGCTAGGGCATGGGCATGTATACTGGTGCAGCCACACAGATGCTCCTTGAAGGAATAATGGGAAAAAATGAGATGGCTATTATAAATAGTACTAGCAGTGGTCTTTGTGAATACCCCGTAGCTGCAGTACAAGCAGAACTGTCCCAGCTGCACTGTTCTTTTAATATGACCATAACTGGGGGTGGTGGCTAGTCACCAAAGATGGTTCTCAATGAAGCTGTCCTCCAGGCACTTACTGCCTTGTACAGTCCCTTTCCACAATGAATATGGACTGCCCTGTGACTTGTTTTAACTAACAGTATGTTGAGGAAGAGGTGCAGTGCTAGTTCTAGACCTAAACTTTGGAAAGATCTAGACGCTTCCACTCTGGTGCTTTGGGCATCCCTGAGCCATGTGAATAATCTTATTTCCCAGGTGGCTCCTGTGGCTCAAAGGAGTAGGGCACCAGCTCCACATACCAGAGGTGGTGGGTTCAAACTCAGCCCCAACCACAAACTGCAAACATAAAGAAAGGAAGAAAGAAAATCTTATTGCCCTACTGGAGAGACCAATGAAAGGGAGAGGCCCTGAAATAACAAAGAATAAGGAAACCTGGCAGTCCAGCTGTCCTTGCGGAAGCATTAAATATGTAAAAGATGGGAGGGCGGAGCAAGATGGCGGACGAGTAACAGCTTCCTTGCGGCTGGGCACAGTGAGACTGGGGAGAGAGGACTTCAGGCATCTCTGCCAGGCGAGATCTGCCCAGAAACTTCCCTTTGGGGACACAGGGAGACAGCGTG
>CAUYON010006036.1:0-18349 GCA_963573935.1 Arctocebus calabarensis | reverse complement strand
GAATGACTTGCTGTTCTCTCATGCCTCCCTAATCATGCCTAAAAGTCCTGCTCCCCTTTGGGGGAGGGACATACTAACTAGAACAGGAACTTTTCCCTGATCTAGTCATGATCAAAACTCTCCCCTCTAATTCACCTTCCCCAACCCCAACTGGGGAGGGACATACTAACAAGAACAGGAACTTTTCCCTCCTGGAGATCTAGTCATGATCAAAACTCTCCCCTCTAATTCGCCTTCCCTAACCCCAACTTGGGAAGTCCCCTTTCCTGTTATCTTGTCTTCTTCTACAGCTGTTAAAGTTATAGGAGTCATTCCTGCATACATCATTCAGGAGTAAAATCCTGGAACTCTCCATCTTCAATGGAGGCAGACAGTGAAGATAGCCAACCACAGACCACCTACACTTGTGAGCCAAAAGAAAGTTTGAAGTTATTATTCAGGAAACAGCAAAAAAAAAAAAAAAAATTCCTAATATGGTTTTCTTTTAGCATCACTGAATAAGTGCTTCTGGCCTGATGCTGTTCTACTTTTGCCTATTACTGATTAAACTAATGAGATTTGTGTTTTCTAGAAATGTCATCAAGCCACACGCAATAAAGATGGTTCCAGTCCATGAACCCCTGTATTACTCTCCCTCCGGAGAAACCCTAACTGCCCCCTTCTATCATCTCCCGATTCAGCAGGAAGCTGTTAGATCACGTCTTCACCCCTTTTCCCTAACAGCAGTTGGGGTTTCTACTCAGAGAGGGAGAATTAATGCAGGACATTTGGTGCCCTGGCCAGCTCAGCAGAGCGGGCGGACCTGCTGCCTCCTCCTTGGTGCTGCGGCAGCCAGCTGAAGAACCAGCGGGCTGGATGACAGGCAAGGAGGGGGATCTCCAACCTCCACCGGAGGATCCAATAGCCAAAAAGGTCGGACAACTGCTGAGGAGTCACCAGTGCCTCGGTGTCTCCTTCACTTTGCACTTCGGACTAAATGTGGAACCCCGATTCCCTATGCCTAGGTCAGTTTCATGTGAATTTCCTGGGCCTCAATTCCATGAATGGACTGCGTCCATTCATTGGTGCATTCATTCACCTTGCCCCGGAGGGGACTGTATTCGTTCATTGATACATTCATTCACCTTCCAAATTAATTAATTAATTAATTTTAAAAAACACATAAAAATTGCTTCTGATGGGGCGGCACCTGTAGCTCAAAGTAGTAAGGTGCTGACCCCATATGCCGGAGGTGGCGAATTCAAACCCAGCCCCGGCCAAAAACCACAAAAAACAAACAAACAAACAAACAAATAAACAAAAATTGCTTCTGAGTCTTTTGGCTAAGACCTAGTTAGTAAAAATACTATATAAGTTATAAGTTAAACATGTACAACTCCTACCTTATGATCCAGAAATTCTGTATGAAATGATTCAGTTTGTTCACCCAAAGACCTGTTCAAGAATATTCATAATAGCTTTATTCATAATAGACAAAAATGAAAACAACTCAAACGTCCATCAACAGGTAAATGAATAAAGTAATTGTGGTACATGCATACAATGGAATAGTAGAGAGCAATCTGAAAGAATAAACTACTGATATACACAACAACATGGATATGGATAAATCTCACAGATATTTTGTTGAATGGAAAACTTCAGATCCCAAAGAGTACTTACTGATAGTTCTATTTATACAAAGTTCAAGAACAGGTGAAACAAATCAATGTCAACAGAAATCAGAATGGCAATTAATTCTAGAAGATTATCCTGGAAAGGGGCAGGGGGAACCCAGAGGGATGGAAGGAATGTTCTGTATCTTGTTCTGAATGGTGGGTAAATACTCATTAAGGCATGCATTTTACTGAATATATGTTATACCTCAAAAACAGGCAGAACCCTTTTTCATAAAACACCTACAGCATAATTTTTTACATGAAAAGTGTCTCTAATATCTTTCTTCATAAGATAGTAAAAATCTAGGGCCTGGCACAGTGGCTCACGTCTGTAATCCTAGCACTCTAGAAGGCTGAGACGGGTGTATTGCCTGAGCTCTCTGGTTTGACCAAGAGCATGAGACCCCATCTCTAAAAATAGCCAAGTGTCATGGCAGACACCTATAGTCCCAGCTACTCTGGAGGCTGAGGGAAGAGGATCCCTTGAGCCCAGGAGTTTGAGGTTGCTGTGAGCTATGATGCCACAGTACTCTATTGAGGACAATAAACTGAGACTGTCTCAAGAAAAAAAAAAAAAAGATATTAGAAATGTAACTTTATCCTGATTCTAAATGAAAAAAGAATAAAACTGTAAAAAATAAGAAATCACCAGTAAATATGAATATATGGAGTGATTGTAGCAGCCTCCCATCGGAAGCATAGGCAGGAAGTAACTCTAGGGCCAATAGTATGAAGAGGATCTTCCCTCTCTCCAGCATCCCAAGGATTAAGCACATGTTCTGGCCAGCACATAGCACCACTGACCTCACAAGACAGTGCCAATGAAACTAGACTCAAACACTCGACTCCACTCCCTTCCCTCTGGGTTCTCATTGTCACCTGGAAGGCAGTTATTTCTACAACCTCCAAGTTGTGCCCACTATCTTTTTTTTTTTTTTTTCTTTTTTTTTTTTTGAGACAGACACTCACTTTGTCATCCTGGTTAGAGTACTGTGGCAGGATAGCTCACAGCAACCTCAAGCTCTTGGGCTCAACCAATCCTTCTGTCTCAGTTTCCTGAGTGGCTGGGACTACAGGTGCTGCCACAACACTTGGCTAATTTTATTTTCTATTTTTTAGTAGAGACAGAGTCTTGCTCTTGCTCAGGTTGGTCTTGAACTCCTGAGTTCAAGCAATCTGCCTGTGTTGGCCTCCCAGAGTACAGTACCTTTTAAGTGAAAGTAGATCACAAAATAAATCCAAAATAAATCTATATTTTAAATTTTTTAATTTTAGTATTATAATTTTAAAAACCCATTTCTAGCCCACATGACAATGTCAGATGGGTCAGCTATGTACATGTCAGTTTTAGTTTGCTCTCTCTTCTCTTTCTCTCTCTCTCTTTTTATTTTGCCCTACTTGTAGCCTATTAATTCTCTTTTTAAACTTCTTTTACCCTATTTGTATTCCTCTTCTACTCATTTGGGAAAATTCAAAGCTACAGGATTACACATATAATAGAAAAACCCTCTCTACCTTACAAGGGTTAGCACTGGAGTGGGGAAGAAGGGCCAAGCTCTTTTTTTTCTTTCTCATCACCAACTGTCAAATATTTACTTTTGGTAAATATTTTGGTCTCTATGAACCAAATGCCCTAGCAAAAGGTGACCCAATCCAGTTAGGGTTAGTCTTACCTCCTTCACTTCCTCCACCTATTTCCTGCATTGTTCCTTTTCTTCATAAATAGAAACAGGGTTTGGGTGCCAGGGTGGGGGTGGAGATGGGAGAGCAGTGTTAAAACTGTAAAAGTATAGTGCAAAATGTTAAATGATCAGCTTAATAAATTTTTGCATGTGTATACATACATGTAACCACCACCTTGACCTAAACACAGAACAATTTCAAGCACCCTCCAAGGCCCCGTTTTATTTTCTCCCAATAAATACTAAGAAGGGATTATTTTAACCTGAAAAAGTTGAAGTATTTTATTCCAGAGAGGATTCAACTATCATCACCCTAGCAAGCACATGATTTCTTTCTTTCTTTCTTTCTTTTTTTTTTTTTTTGAGACAGAGCCTCAAACTGTCACCCTGGATAGAGTGCTGTGGCATCACAGCTCACAGCAACCTCCAATTCCTGGGCTCAAGCGAGTCTCCTGCCTCTGCCTCCCAAGTGGCTGGGACCATAGGCGCCCACCACAATGCCCGGCCATTTTTTGGTTGCAGCTGTCATTGTTGTTTGGTGGGCCCGGGCGGGATTCGAACCCGCAAGCTCAGGTGTACGTGCCTGGCACCTTAGCCTGCCGAGCCACAGGCGCCGAGCCTCTTTCTTTTTTTTTTATAGAGACAGAGTCTCACTTTATAGCCCCTGGTAGAGTGCTGCGGCGTTGCACAGCTCACAGCAACCTTCATCTCCTGGGCTTAGGTGATTCTCTTGCCTCAGCCTCCAGAGCAGCTGGGACTACAGGTGTCTGCCACGATGCCCAGCTATTTTTTGTGGCAGTTTGGCTGTGGCCAGGTTTGAACCTGCCACCCTCAGTATATGGGGCTGGCACCCTACCCACTGAGCCACAGGCACCGCCCACACATGATTTCTTTATTATGAATTATTTCAAAAGTAAATATGTGAACAATCTAAATAACTAATAATTTAAAAAATACTTTTTGAAAAAAAATAGCCAGGCATTGTGGTGGGCGCCTGTAGTCCCAGTTACTCGGGAGGCTGAGACAAGAGAATCGCCTAAGTCCAGGAGCTGGAGGTTGCTGTGAGCTATGAAGCCATGGCACTCTACCAAGGGCGACAAAGTGAGAGTCTGTCTCTAAACCCCCCTCCCAAAAAATACTTTTTGACAGCACATCTGGTGGGTTGCATACTATGCAATCACTGGAATCAAACTTTTGAAGACTATTCAATGACACTGGGAAATGTTCATAATCTAATATTAAAATAAAGTGCAAAATCCAAAAAGTTTATGCAGAATCTCCGTTTTGAAATTACACACATGTGCCAGGAAAAATAACTGCAGAAAATACAACAAAAGATCCGCTTTATAAACTCTGGGTAATAGACTATGGAGTCAGTTTTATTTTCTTCTTTATGATTTTTTATATTTTTGAAATTCCTAATAATAAGAATGTGTTACTTTTCAAATTAGGAGAAAAAAACCATTTCTTTTTAAACGGAGACAGGCTAGATGGACTTTTCCTAAATTATGACAACTCTTTTCATTGCACATTATGCGATTTAAAAGTAGTATTTAGAAGGCTATAATAATTTGGGAAATTGTTTATGACATAGCAAATGTATAGCATACCGTTTTAAAATAAAGTTAGGATGTATATAACTACATTGAGAGAGAGGGGGCCACAAAGTAATAACAGCAGTTTTAAATTGTTAAACACAAGTGTGGAAAAAAAGAATGAAAAAGTTTTTTGAGGGTTGTTTATAAAAGTTGGTTTTAAAAGTATGTTGTTTAAAAGTTTGTTTTAAAAGCTAAAAAAAATTGATAAATAAATAAAATAAATGCAAATTTGTAAAAAGGGGGGAAAGTTTGTTTTAAAAGTATGTTTTAAGTGCTGTATTCTATTTTCTGCAATCTGGATAGACTTTTTACATTTTTAAGTTTTTTTCTTTCATTTTTTTTTTAAGAAGCAAGAATGGTGGGGAAAATTATTTCAATGTGTGCAGTGTGAAGATTTGGGGGGCGCAGTATCGATGTGGCCTCTTTTGCTCTGAATACTGTAAAATCCTTGTAAAGCCCGACACCAAACTATGGTAAACTACCCCAGCTCCAAAGACTTGAGTCCATTTCTGGGAAGTTATTCCAGGAGACCTTCGCATTTATTTTTCCGCAAAAAGGCTTCATTTCAGATCGAATTGTTTATCCTCTACAGAGCGAGGTAGGAAGAGAGAATGTGAAAAAGGAACAACAGCTTAAAATTAAAAATTCCTTCTCACACTTTCTCTGTTTCTCCTCGTTGTCTGATTCTTCGGACTCTTCCTCTTCGTACAAGAATGGTGGCCTCGCTTGCTCTAAAAGACCTAGGCCGGGTCCCTGAACTTGACCCAGGCGCCTACATCTCCTTTCCTCAAAGGTCAGACAAAGGGAGAGGCGTTGTCTGGAGTCTTTCCAGGGCCCCAAAGGCTGGGGAATCTAAGGTGGAGGAGGAGGATAGGTCAACAAACTCCTGTGGTGCAAGGAAGTCTTGTGGCAGGTAAAAGCCAAATTTGGGTATGTGTGTGCAAAAGCCGGAGAGCATTACCGGGATAACTCCCTCAAGGCCTCTTTCTACTTGCCAATAAGAATCTGCTTCACAGCCTTGTCTCTGGCCCCCGATAGGAGTCGCGGAGTTTTGGTTGATTTGCCGGGATTTGGAGTCTTCTTAGCTGGGGTCGCCGAGCTGCTGAGCGCTCCCGGCCGGAGGGGAAGTTCCGAGCGCGCAGAGGTCCCCGGGGGACTCGGAACAGACCCGCGACTTCCAGCCCGCGGGCCCTTCGACTTGCTGTTATGAGCCTAGAAAATACCCCGGGGTCGCGTCTTCTCTTTGATCCTCCCTTGCTCCAGGATTCTAGGTTCTTAAGAAAAACAAACAAACAAAAAAAAAACAGAAACAGAAAAACTACTACCGTGTTGGCCGGCCGCTCCTCGCAGCCTCGGCGGTCGGCGGCAGGTCTCGGGAAAGAGGTGCGGTTTCCTGGGTCGGGCCGCTCTCCAGGCCAGTACTTCCCCGGCCTTGGCCAGGCAGAGGGCTAGACGCCCACTTGGGACGTCCAGGCACAAGACTTCTGAGAACTCCTCAGGGCTCGGCAGCCTCTCTGGTCGCAGCCTGGGACTCGCGCGGCGGGCGACGGCCCACGGCATTACCCGGCCGAGGGAGGGGCGCTTGTAAAACGCCGACGGTGACTACTCGGACACTCTAATGATGCATCGGCGTTAGCTATTATTCCTTTGTTATGCATTTGTTATTAACAGAAATGAAGGAACAGACTGCTTAAAGTGAGGTAAACTAACGAATTACGAATGAAAATGAAAAAGTTACATTATGTTGAGCCTGACTACTTGACGTACGGATTTTTTTAAATGCAAACACGGAGACATTTCCACGGAAGGCAAGGGTCAGAAGCTCTTTGATACAGCAGGCAGGCTGTGTCGGAGAACCAGGCCTCTCCCGTTCCGGGTGCTTCCATAGCCCCGTCCGCCCCCTTCTTGTCCACCCGGTCTGCATCCCCCATCTGGTTCCCGGAGGGGTAAAGGAATGTTTATAGCCTAATTCAACTCAAGTTCACTGACAAAACCTTGCCTGGAGGGGGGAGGGGAAGCGAACTTCAGCCATCAACCAGACAAAGGCTGGTCGCAGCTCTAGGGAGGGGCGACAGGCTGGGCCCACCTAGGGTCAGGGGGCTGAGGGTCCTCCGTACGTGCCCTGCAGTCCGGGCGTTGCCTCTCCCCACCAATCCCCTCCGCCTGGGCTCCGTGGCGTTGGGCGATTAGTGCGGGAGAGTGCTCGCCCAAGTGGGGGTGGGGCGATCCCAGTCTGAAGGTCTAATTACCTCCCAAACTTGGCCTTGACGTTCAGGACCCTGTTAGATGCCTCTGCCCTCTTCCCGGCCAGCTCTCACTCCTCGGGAGCCTGGATCCGCCTCATTCTCCCACTTCGACCTGCATTTTCCTGCCTCCTCCCCTTGAGTTTTCTTCACATCCTGCCTCCCAGATTGATTGTCTGACCATCTTTCAAGATCCTTCTCCAACACAACCTCTCCTGGCAAACCTCTCCATGCTTCTCATACCCTGCTCCCCATCTGTATTGACTGTAGATGTTTGAGGTGGCTCCCCAGCTCACAATGCCAGAGATCATGGAATATAGTGCCCTGACCTCAGGTCACATATAGGGGGGAAGGTGCAGACTGAAATCTGGCAACGAATAGGAAGGCTGGCCTGGAGGGAAGGGAGGCTGTATTTTCATGTCTCTCCTCCCACCTTCCACCCCTAATGGAAGGTTTTGCAGCCACGGACACCGGACAAATGAGTAGTTAGTTGAACTAACTTTCCACAGATGCCTTAATCCCCTGTGTTTGCACTTACGCAACTCTGCCCAGTATTCTAGGTGGGGCTAGGTCTATGGAGTCTGTGTAACCTCTGCTGGTGGCACTGGATGGAAACAGGTGCTTGTCACTGTCGGGAGTGACCCTGTGGGGAGAGGTAGGTTGGGGGGGAAGGAGGGGCTGGGCTTTCTATTCTATCAGTTGGTGGAGACCCAGAGCTTAGAGGTTAAGAGCTCTTGCTTCAGGTCCTAGAAGCAAGACCTGCTATTGTCTATAACAATTCACCCTCTTTGTCTCAACTTCTTTATTTCATAAAGTGCTTACTTGATTGTGGGTTTTGTCAGCGGCTCTGAGGGAACACTGATGGGGAAAAGGCAAGCTGCAGCAGGAGGAGAGTTGGAGTCCTGAGTGTGTTTGCTGATTACCTCATCTACCCAAGACCAAGTTAGTGTCAGTGGCTGGAGAGTGTGCATCTAGCCCCAGACTGTTTCTGTGCTAGGTGGGGAAACTCTGTACACAAACATGCCTGCATGGGTGTCCCCTCTGATTACTCTCAAGACTGCACTCAACAGTCCAGGGAGCTTCTGGGAGAGTGCAAGAATGGAGAGTAGGGCAGGTGCCTAAAGATCAAGGTCATTGATTTGTTTTTTTAAGGGTCACAGGCTTTCCCTTAAGTATGAGTAAGTCATCATCATTACCACGATTCATTTTTGCCCTATTTTCAAAGTAGGTGTTTTCTAAAATATCATCTTTTAAAATAAGAATAATAACATTAACGATATTAATTTTATTTGTGCCAGGACTCTATCTGGGCTAGAGAAAAACACAGGTCTTGTGGCAGGGGGTGGGGGCTTACAGCCAGCGGGTCTCAGCTTCCTCCCACAAGACTCTTCCCTGGCTATGCAGTTCCCTCGTGTAGCCTAACAGTCTTCTTTGTCCTTTTCTGCCCAACTGGTTTGGTCTCTCGAGGAACATTTCAAGGTGGTCTTTGTGAAGCATCTCTCCTTTCCTTTGCCCCTGAGACCTAGAAGCCCCCCCTCCAATTCCTGGGATTAGCCCCTGCTCCTCCTGAAGTAGGTACCAGACTGAGACATTGGGAATGCTCTTGGCCCACGCATGAGCAAGTTTACCTTATTAAACGTACTCTTGGGGTGGTGCCTGTGGCTCAAAGGAGTAGGGCACCAGCCCCATATGCCGGAGGTGGCGGGTTCAAACCCAGCCCTGACCAAAGACTCCAAAAATAAATAAATAAACAAATAAAAATAAAATAAACGTACTCTTGGAGATAGTAAAATGGGCCGGTCCTTGGTGGAAATTGGCGCATAGCACTGCTGTTCTCTCTGCAAAGGCCAGGACTGGAATACTGCATCCTAGAGGTCCGGGGCGCCGCCGCTGACATCAGTCTGAAGATTTCAGCTTCCAGGGGTGTGGAGCTCTGCTGGAGCACTTTAAGCAGGAGAGCAAAAGCAAAAGCGTGCACTGGGTGCCCCCCTTCCTGCAGAACCTGGGGCGGGGCTGGATGAGAGCGTGCACAGCCGGTGGCTCCGCACCTTGTAGCTGTAAATCCGGCCAACGGATGGAGCTTCTCCTCTGCGCAGCCCTAAGCCTCCTGGCCTCCCAGCCAAACTCGGAGTCTCCTACCGATCTCCTGATCACTGAGGCCCTTCCCTCGCCTCTTGGCTTCCTACCTCTTTCTCAAGGCTAAAGATGCCCCCTCTTCCTTATTCTCCCTCCTCCCCCCATAAAGCGTTTAGTAAAGTAGAGACGGAGAGGTTGTGAAGACCACTAGCCTGGAACTTCAAGTTCAGAGACAGAGTCCTACCCTTCCCCCAGGCTGGGCGCCAGCAGTTGCTGCCTTTCCCTCCGCATTATTCTGGGGGCGACTGAATTCCGTTGCTGGCCCCTGTCTCCCTCCCATTTGGGGTGAAATTTAGGGGATGGGAATAATGGAATTCTTCCCTCAAGTCTCTTCCGACCACTCGGTTCCCTCCATCCCAACACAGAATTAACTGGTAGCGGAAAGAGGAAGAAAGGCTGGCATCGCTTCCCCATTGGATGTTTTAAATCTCTCTCCAGGCTCAAGCCAGTGCCTGGGGGAGGGGCAGGGTATCATGCTCTTGGGCAAGAGGCCGAGTGCCGCTCCAGGGCTTTCTCCCCGCTTTCTCAGAGAATGACTGTTCAGGTGGATGAGAATACAGTATAAATTTCTTTCAAAAACAAATTTCTTGCACGCGTTCTGCAGCAGTTGCTACTGCGCTTTATTGCAGGGTTACGGTAAGGAGTTCATTTATTTAATTCGCGACTGCAGCTCTGAGGTTTCTATTATAGACAGGACAGGGTGGAGGTAGAGTACTGAGAGTTTGCCCTGAAGGAAACCTAATTAAAGTGCAGCACTTAAGACCTTGACTAAAACTTTAATGAAGAGGAGGAGGGGTGCCAGAGGCGGGGAGTGAAATTTGCTTCGGTTTAGGGGAAGGGAGCCCACGCAGCTCCCAAGAAATGGGGGGGGGGGGGACTGATAGGGGCTCTCTTCTACTGCAGGGGCAGCTTCTGACCCTGGAACTACTATTCAGAGTAGAGGTAGCCTGTGGAGGGGAGACCCGGGCAGATTCTCTATCAACCGCGACCTTGTCGGGTCTTGGGCTGCTGGAAATTTTTGCCCAGCAGGAGTAAAAATAGGAAAGGTGGAGCTTCGGGTTAGCCCTGTACTCTGCTGCTGCCAGAACCTAGATTCAAAAAGAGCTTCCGAGGTACCGTCTACTCACCACCACTCCGCTTCTGGAAGCCTAATAAAATTCACCTGCTTTGGAATAGAAGGACCTTCGGTCCGGGAGCCACTGTAGACGGGACCTTAGGAGCCTGTTCGGTGGCTTGCTTGAGACTGTTGGCGGGAGGCTTATTTGGTTCCGTGGCAGGGGAAAGGTGTGGAGGGCAGCTCAGAATAAAACCAGGCATTTTTATTTTGTATTTAAAAAAATCTCTTTAAGCCCAGTGCTGAGCAGAGATAAAATTAGACCTTGCTCGTGAAAGGACGCCCTTTTTTTCTATGGTATTTATGTGTGCCTCTTTGTTTATTGTCTCTGATGATGTCTGGATTTACCTGTTTGTGACACTGTGTTCAAATTTGTTTGAATAATTTTAGCAAAACAGTCTCTCCTGTAGCTTAAAACAGTCCTCATTTAAAAGAAAATAGCTGCACGTGGAGTTAAGTGTAGATAGGTGTATTTTGTTGTAATTTAAGCACAAATAAGACAGATTTCAATGTGGTTGGTGGGGAGTGGGTATAATTTACTTTAGGAGAAGAATGGATAGCTGTTAAGGAATTCCATGCAAGAGTTTTATACATAACGAAATTAAATATGTTTTGTACAGGTTCTATGTAAGTAAATCAGGAAAAGCAGTAGGGGGTCCACTGCGAATTGTTTTTGTGAGGAAGACAAATATATAACTCCGGTGGAACGAAGAGCTTGGAGGGAGAGCAGATGGCTCTGCGGCCTTTCTCCCGGAGCCCTGACCGTCCTGTTCTTCGGTTCGAAATCGCTCGTGCCACCCTCTTTGCTTGGGGTCTCTCGGAGGCTGGACTGCCACATCTGCTGATGCTCTGGCAGCCCAGAACCCCTATCCCTACCCCTAACCCCCGAGGCTTGAGGACCCAGGCGGCCGGCAGTCGGAAGCTAGGCGCGGAGTTAAAAGCCCAGGGCCTTATCGGTGGGTTCCCCTGAAGTAGCGAGTGTATGCCGGAAGGGGGCGCCCTTGTCTTTGTAATAGTCTGAACATACTGGTGGAATAAATCTGTAAGATTCCAAATCTTTTGTTTGTTCTGAAATTACTGCAAATGAAAAATAGAGGAGCCCTGAAACTTTAAGTTCCTGATAGTAGAGTGCAGCAGTTAGAGCAACAGCAGTCCAGAAGCCCCTGACCCCCAAAGGCCTCTTTAGATGAACCATCTCGGTTGACAGAAGTGACAGCTTCTCCTGCAGCCTTTTCTTCTCCCCAAGTTGGGACCCCGCACCATAACGTTCCCCCTTCATTTATCTCGAGCCTTCTCCATGCCCATCTGTACTGAAGTCTTGCCACTTACGAAGTCGGTTACAGAAGAGTGCGGTTGCGTTATCCTTGGCTGAGTTTGGGTTTATTGAGACATAGAAGTAAGAACCTGGAATATTAAAAGCCACCCGCCCGGAGCTTCGCCTGAAGGAGAACGTGGACGTTAG
This sequence comes from Arctocebus calabarensis, assembly GCA_963573935.1. NCBI lineage: Eukaryota > Metazoa > Chordata > Mammalia > Primates > Lorisidae > Arctocebus > Arctocebus calabarensis. Next base: position 6,456 of record CAUYON010006036.1, on the reverse strand, counting down.
AAAGTGACGTCCTCTGAGCGGGCGCTAGCCGAGGCGCTTAAACTGGACCTCAGGGGGTGGAAGGTTTTTGTTTTTTTTAATCACAAAATCAATCTCCTCCTCTCTCCCCGCCCGGCCCCATGCGCTCACACTGAAACCCAAGGAGAGAGGTTGGTTGCTCGTCTTTGTCTTTTCTCTCAGTCCCGACCTCCTTTCTAGTAAATAGATTTAAGAGAGTCTGCTCATTCTTTCCCCAGGGAGGAGCCAGGTCTGGGGTTCCCACCCGACGGCAGACGATCAACACTCAAATCCCTTGGCCTGGGGACTGCCCCGAGGTTTCTTGGAGAAATAAGAGCGGTCTCTGAGAAGGAAACGCCATTGAGAGGGTGGCTCGCCACAGGCTGGGTTTGATGGTTCTGGGGTCTTCAGGCCTGTACTTTCAAAAGGAGGGCACGTGTCTGTAGGGACCTCCCCGCACAGCCTGCAGGAAGGTCTGGCACAAACCCGCTGACTTTGCTGTGTGGCTCACGGGGACTGGGCCCAGGTACACGCCATTGGGAAACCAGCACTGAGGCAAAGACACCGTGACGCCCTCAGGGTCCTACCTCTGCAAACAACCCGTCTGCACACCGCCCCCCCCCCATGTTCCAGAATTCCACACTGTGGGTTTGTCTACCTGGACCTGGAAAACAGAAGTGGGACACCCTGCCCTCCATCCACTGGGGTTCAGGGTACAAACTGAAAACTAAACGAACCCTCCTAGGGTTCCACAGGAGGCTTGTTTTTGCTTCTACACCAACAGCTATTTTTTCCACTGTAAAAATACCTGCATGCAGCGTCCAGTCCTGCTGCCCACAAGCTCCTCTGGGTGTCAGGGGGAAGCAAATATGAGAAAATGGGTAGTGAAGGGGCCATTTTCTGGTTTCTCTCCTGCTTGGCAATACCAGAATGTTTGGGACATACCTGAGGGGAGGGTAGGACAAGACCCTCTCATTCTGTAGCCACTGTTTCTAGTTGAAGGGACCACTTCTACAAGACCACAAATATCTATTTCGTGCAGCTCCCAAATACCCAGCAAACCATGACTTGCTCCAGTCAGAACCACCAGGAGCACTGGAAGACTTGGAGAGTTTGGGCTAGGTAATGAGGAGTGGTACTTTCTCAAGTTCCTTTTCTCTGAAAAGAGGATTGGCTGGGGAAGCCAGTGGCTTCATCTGCACACTTCAAATCTAAGTGTTAGGTACTGGGGGCTTTGGAAACCAGTAGGTACAACCTAGGAGTTGAGCATGGAGGGAACAGCCCAATGTGACCCTCTCACATTCTCATGCTGTTCAATTGTCATCCTTTAAAAATGCTAAATGCGCATTCACAGCCACACAGGTGAACCTGCCTTTCCCTCATCTCCAGTCTTCCTGCTGTTACTGAGACAGGGAGTGTAAACTGAAAGGGGTCTGAGAGGAAGTTGCCTTTGGAAGGGACCTTCCAAGTTTATTCAAAATCAGCTCAATTCATGAAAGCGGTATCTAAAGTGCTCTACAGAGCTCTAGATAGAAAATATGAGGCTAATTATCATGGCAACTAGTACTGGTTATTGTGATTACCGCCACTGTCAGTATGAATGATTATGACTATGACAAGTTCTTTGAGAACTCTGGCAGAGTGGGGTGTAACACCAAGCCTTGCTTTCTGGGCACATATGGGGTACCCCGGCCACCCATGAGGAATAGTCCAGAAGTCAATGGCCTGGGAAAGGTGTTATTTCTGGGGTCCGCTCATCAGAGTCCTTGGCCCCATTGTGGCCCTGGCAGGCTCCTGGTCTCCCCAGGACAGCCCCACTTCCTCCCACCCTGAGCCTGGGAGATCCCTCAAGGGGTAGCGCTGGTCTTCACTTTGGCAAGAACCTTCTTCTCCTTGACCCGTCGGTTCTGAAACCAGATGGTAATCTGGCGCTCGGAGAGGCTGGTGGCTGCCGAGATCTTGCGCCTCTTGTCCTTGGTGATGAACTTGTTAGCCGCATACTCGCGCTCCAGCTCGCGCAACTGCCCCTTGCTGTAAGGAATGCGCTTTTTGCGGCCGCGACGGAAGGCGCAGCCCTCAGGAGGGTATTGCGGGCTGGAGTCTGTGCGACGGAAAAGGGAGGGAGAAAGAGGCACACTCAGACCCCAGCCTGGCATAAGCCCAACTGCCGACCTAGGCCCCTCAAACCCCAGCCTAAGTCATCCTACAGGCACACCAAGGTCACCCTAAGGCACACGTGTGTTCTAGCAACCCTAAAGCACCAGGGACAGGGACGCCCCCAGCTTCTAGCTGATTCTCTGATGACCGCTCAAGCCAAGGCTCTTGCAGGCCCCCCTAACCCATCACTGCTCTCACACTCACGAATATACAAACACATCCACCGCACACAGCCAGGCCTTTGCCCACATATATGTATGTGACCACCCTGCATGCATTTTCAGACCTTTAGCCATTCTTGTAGATTCTATGGGCAAATTCTGTACAAGAGGAAACACATTTCTGCCCCCATTCTCAACACAGGCATTCCGCACACACACTCAGCTACCCCAATGCACACGACTAAGTCATGGACGCAGGAAACCTGAATTTTCCTTTGGAAACTGAAAAACTCATCTAAGAGCAACTAAGGGGTTGTATTCTCTACAGAACATCCAATACCTCCCTTCCAACCTATCACCCTGCCCACATTAACCAAGTTATTTAGCCTTTTTGTAGAATTATACTAAGATCGCACTGGGTAGGGACTCACTGATCCCCACACAACATCAAAGAGATCCAAGGCTCTTGGCATATTAAAAAGCTGGTCCCAGGGCCTCCTGGGGAAGTGAGTTGTACTGGTACCCCTCCGGTTTCAGGTAGCACCCAGCTAGGGCTCCTCACACTGACCCTCTGGGACCTCTATCCAGGCCCTCCAGTTGCCAAGACCCTTTTACCAACAGGGAAGAACCAGAGAAACTCCTCCTCATCATCCCCAAGTCTCTTTCCTCCTCCCAGGCAAGTGCCAGTGAGGCCAATAACCCCAGCTTAGCGCCAAAAGGACCCACGGCAATGGAGGTTACCTGCAAATGCTGCCTTCCAGAAGGGACCCGGTGGGTTCTGTTCTCCTTGGCAACACATCTGGCTGTTCCAGCCACCAGCGAGGGCCCAGGACTGGTAACTGTCCACGGGCAGCAGGGAGTCATGGCGAGACTCTCCAGGAGCGCCCAGGGTTTGCACCACTGACACATCCAGGTAACTGGCCATAGGCTGGTAGGTTCCAGGGTACCCGGGATAGAAGGCAAACTCAGTAGGGCGGCCAGGATACTCCTCCCCAGACGCAGCAGTCTCCGCGGGGTAGGCTGCCAGTGTGGCCGCCTGGGCACAGGGTTTCAGAGAGCTCCGAGATACTCGGCAGGAGTAGTACCCGCCTCCAAAGTAGCCATAAGGCATGGGAGCTGGGGACGCCCCCTGGGGAACCCCGGGGCACGGGTGGCACTGCTTTGGGGGCTCCGTAGGTCCTGGAAGATCCAGGGGGGCATAGTTGACAGCGGGCATCAGCGTAGGCGTCGCTGGGTGGCTGGTCAGTGGGGAGTGGGCGACTAGATTTCGACCTCCTCCGGCTCCCAGCAAGCCTTCCATATCCTTAGCCCCGTCCAAGGTGGCATAATTGCCGGGCTCCATGGGGCCGAGGGTCGGCTCATGGGGCGCTGGGGTGGGGAATACAGGGGGCGCCCTGCTCGATCTCCCCACCCAGGCCCGGGGAATCCAAAGCGTTTTAAATCGCTCCCAGCTCGCAAGGCGCCTGCATTCGCTCAGCACGGCCGGCCTGACGCAAGAGACGCAGGGGCCCGGGCTCGCGCGCTGATTGGCTGTGGCCTGGGGGAGAGAGGCTAATAAAATCCTCAAGGCAGAAATTGAGAAAATACTTCACCCCCTCTTTTATCTCTCTCTCCCCGCTCCCCCCTCCCCCGCCCCGTCTCTGTCTTCCTTTCTCTGTTCTCTTTCTTATCTATCTTTTCTCTCTTCTTTCTGTCTCTCTTTTTCATTCCACTTGAAAACAACAGGAGAGGGAAAAGGGAAGAGGTGTCCTTTCTCTGCTTTCCAGTTTGGAGAAACCCAGTTCCAGATGGGAGGGAGGGGAGGTTCTCTGGGTGGTGGGGTGAGAGAGGACTAGGGAGCCCGGCCCCACCTCTGTCTGCTCCTCTCCTTCCCCGGCTCTGTGTCTCCCGTGCTTTGGTTGGTTTAATGAGAGAATAAAAAGCCCTCCCTATAAATGTCCATCTTGTTGGGGGAAGGGTAGTCGGGGGTGGGGCTGGGAGGCCGCTCCCTGCCTGAAAGGAGAACCTGGGAATGCGCCTAAGAGGAGTCTGGGAAGTAGAGATTAAGGGGTGTTTCTGGGAGCCCTTTGCTTTGAGTTCTGAGTACTAGCACCCCAGGTCATTCCAGGTGCCCTTCCTGTCCTGGATGTGATGTACTGAGCTCCGGGCTCCGGAGGAGGTGCCCGGGACGCCTCTTTCCCAGGGACTCTCAGCTACTGCCCGTGTAAGACTCTGGAAGCCCCCCATTCGGGGTGAGGCAGAGGGAGGGGAAGCAAACTTAAACACAGAAAACGCGAGACGTGGATGTATCTCAGAACACTCAGTGTCCCGACCTGTAGGGAAAATGGAGCCTCTATACGTGGCCTGGATTTTCTTTTAAGGGTGGGGAAAGAGATACAGAGAAGCATATGTGTGTGTGTGTGTGTGTGTGTGAGAGAGAGAGAGAGAGAGAGAATATGAGAATAACAGATCTAGAGATAGCAGCACAAAGAGGAAGAAAAAGTTGAAGGAGGGCATGAGACAGAATCTTATACAATTCTGAAATGTCAGAAAAAACAAAACAAAACTCTCCCCTTCCTCCCACTTTTCTAGGATCTAAGGAAGTCTGGGTAAGTCAGGCCTGGCTAACAGCCATGAACCAACTGTGAGAGTTCTAGACTCCAAGAATGCAGGCCTGGGCTGTGTGGAGATGCCCAGCCTTTCTGCCCTGCAGTCCTCCCGCTATGGTCCAGGAGGCCCAGGAAACTGTACCTAGCATTGGCATACTCCCATCTAAACTGAGTGTCCAGAAGGCCAAGGGCCCCATCTTCCTCTAAGCTTTAAATTTTCCTTAGAGGGAAAAGGGAATGGGAGGGGTAGCCCCAACCTCTGACAGAATTGCTTGAGGGTCCCCAACCTCTGACAGAATTGCTTGAGGGCCCTCTGTTGGGGTCTATTGTGCAATGCAATTCAGAAAAATCAATCGGTTTGTTTTACAAATTTTTCTTTAGAAGTTTTCTGTTTCTTTTACTAACCCCTCTCAAATCAAATCCTTCTGTGCCTACTTTTTCTAGAACACCCAGTTTTTCTAGAGAAGACAGGAATTTTTTCCATTCAATGGCAGGATCTTGGTCATTATATGGAAAGACCACCATCAGTTCTGAATGTGTTAAGCCATGTCCCCTCACCAACCTAAACTTGAACTTGAGCCACCTGCGGGAAGGAACCCTGATGCAAGCCAGAGTTGCTCCAAGCTGTAGGGCTATGGTGGAGAGTGCAGATCCTTGTAATGAGTGCTAATAATTGAAGATGCCAAGCATGAAATCCTCACTAGATTTTATGGCATTTGAAAACGATATAAACTTGCCTGGCGCCTGTGGCTCAACTGGCTAAGGCGCCAGCCATGTACACCTGAGCTGGCGGGTTCGAATCCAGCCTGGGCCTGCCGAACAACAATGACAGCTGCAACCAAAAAATGGCTGGGTGTTGTGGCAAGCGCCTGTAGTCCCAGCTACTTGGGAGGCGGAGGCAGGAGACTCGCTTGAGCCCAGGAATTGGAGGTTGCTGTGAGCTGTGATGCCACAGTACTCTATCTGGGGTGACAGCTTGAGGCTCTGTCTCAAAAAAAAGAAAGAAAACAATATAAACAGAGATGTCTCTTCAATGCTTTCCATTTTCTCTTCATAGTCTCTTGTTGGTCTAAGTATGAAAAGCAAAAATACCAGGATTTTAACCTAAACACTAAGAATTTATCACTGGGTTTTACTTGGCAGATGGTGAATACACAGGGTATATACACAGTTTAAACTTCCACTAGGAAAACATACATGTTTATGTTTACATGTATAATACAGGCATGAATAGATTACTAAATTTGTATTTAATTTAATTCTTTTAAGAGACAGGGTCTTGGCTCGGCGCCTGTGGCTCAACGGGCTAAGGCGCCAGCCACGTACACCTGAGCTGGTGGGTTCAAATCCAGCCCCAGGACCCGCCAAACAACAATGACAGCTGCAACCAAAAAATGGCCGGTCGTTGTGGCGGGCGCCTGTAGTCCCAGCTACTTGGGAGGCGGAGGCAGGAGACTCGCTTGAGCCCAGGAATTGGAGGTTGCTATGAGCTGTGATGCTATGGCACTCTATCCAGGGTGACAGCTTGAGGCTCTGTCTCAAAAAAAAAAAAA
>CAUYON010006035.1:0-15944 GCA_963573935.1 Arctocebus calabarensis | reverse complement strand
ATGACTTTCACTGACAGGCTATATGCTACCATTCAAGGAAATTTTTGCTCCTGTGGCTCAGCGAGTAGGGCGCCGACCCCATACTCTGAGGGCTGCGGGTTCAAACCCAGCCCCGGCCGAACTGCATCAAAAATTAGCTGGACGCTGTGGTGGGCGCCTGTAGTCCCAGCTACTTGGGAGGCTGAGGCAAGTGAATTGCTTGAGCTCAAGAGCTGGAGGTTGCTGTGAGCTTTGACTCCATAGCACTGCACCGAGTGCAATAGAGTGAGACTCTGTCTCCACAAAAAAAAAAAAAAAAAATCCAAGAAGTTCTCCCAGTTCTCGTACTCAGCATCCACAAGGCTATGTCCTTATCAGAGGCACTAGAGGAAAAAGCAGAGTCAATTCTTAAGTCAGAATTTTAAATGTCCCTGGGGGAAAAAAAATCTTCCCCTAGCATTCCAGGATTCCAGAAAACTCATTTCCCTGTCCCCAAAGCTTGCAATGTTAACTCAACATCAACGTAGAAATAGCAGAGATGGGATTTATATCCAGTTCTAGCTGGTTCTAAAGCTCATGCTATCCCACCCTCTCCTCTGCACAGCCAGTGCCAAGCAGGAACCAGATTAAACCAAGATGACTCACTTCTAAGCATGGGTGATTCCATGCGCCAGTTCAGTTCCGAGGAGGTACCCAAACAACTGATGGTTTTTCCTGAATTGGTGGCCACAGTTCTCCTCTGAGGACTCCAAATGGAGTTGCTTCTGCACCTGCAGGGCCAGTCCCTATAGATCAGGTTCCTTTAAATATGGGCTCAACTTAAGCCTGGTCTTTGTATAACAACTCCTCAGAAACATTCTTATTTGGTAACCAGGAAGCATGATGGGAGCTCCTGAAATTTATTATGGAAAAAAAAAAGAATCAGGTAATTCAGTCTCTTAGGTGCCTCAGGTCAGAGGGTTTTCATTCTAAATTTTACTTTATTTTGCCCTGAATAGAAACAGGCAATTAAAGAGGTCCAAAGAAATTTGCTTGTGAGGTAAAAAGGTGCTAAGACTGTATTGGAATGTTCTAAAGCACTCCAAATGTCAAATGGTAATGGTATAGAAAGGAAAGTTGAATGTTAAAGATAAATTGCTGCAATTGAAATGCCATAAAATATGATGGCCTCCCTTGGAATTTTAACATTTGTAGAGGGTTGGAACTGCACAGAGCCCTTGAGATTTTTTCCAACACCTCCATCTCCAAATCCTCCAAACTGGTGAAACTGAGTCACAACCCAGAAACTTGAGCCCACGTTTCTCAATTCTCAGGCCAGTGAACTTATTCATTAATTTCATTAATTGGGAAGGTAAGACCTAAATATTTATGATAGATGAATTAATTTCTATCCTTATGTCAAATTTCACTGACACCATTAAATATTTCAGAACATATTCTCATCAGAAAACTTCCCAGTACCTTCCACAGGGGAAAGAGTTTAAGGGTCATGGTTTGTAACTAGGGATATTATTTAATATCTAAGTCTGTGTTATATCTAGAGTCACTTCCCTGGTAGAACACATTTTGTAACATCGCAAACTACATTTCCTTCTTGGAGAGTTTCCATGCTCCTTAGCTTATTAAAAGTTATTAGAAGTTCAGGTTTAAGAGGACACTTGGAATTATCTAAGTCATTCGTTCAGCCTAGTAATCTTGTAATACATTGCAAACTATTCCTGTTTAAAAAAAATCCTGAACCTCTCTGAATTCCCAGGCCTATGTCTAAATTCGTCTTTTTTGATAAAAGTGGAATTCTTTCGAAGCTGGAATATGACATTATTTCCTTCATCTCAGATAACAGGATATTTCTGGAGCATGTGGGAGGAGCGTCATAGAGAAGTTTTCAGAAGAACTGATCCTGTGAACTCACCTGAGGTTAGGGAGAGCATTGCTTTCCAAGGAGGTGTCATTCGTTTTTGTGGAGCCAAAAGTGCAATACCAGTTGGTGGGGGGAGACTAAGAAAACCCAAATGTAGTTTTGGAAGTGGAGGAATGAAAGGGTTCCTACACATCTGTATAACATTCTGAGTGATTTGTCTGGACCAATGGCTCTCTAACTTCATTGAGCCATAAGATTTTATGGAAGATTTATTAAAAGACTCAAAATGTGCCCCCCAAATGTGCATTTCTAACAAGGTGATACTGATGTGGCCAGTCCAGGGACCACTGGCTTAGACCATTTCTTTGCCAAAAAAAAAAAAAAAAAAAAATCTGGCTCTGATCAGTAGTTATTAAGCTGCTTCTCCACAGAAAACCCTTTTCTATACTGCATCATTGTCATGTGCATGGCTGTTTGGCCCCACTCAGCATCCATGCCCGCATCCTTTGGCCACATTTTTCTCAGTCCTAGGAAAGCACTCCTCCCTCCCTCCACAGAGTCTGAGAGGGAATGTCTATCAAGTTATTTCTTCATTCAGAAGAGATCAAAGATGGTGAACTAAATACATCTCCTTACCAGCTACTCTCAGAGAGATTAGGGGGAGTGGAGTCCAGCCACTTCTGGCTGGATTGTCCCACCCACCCAGATACTTGTTCCAGGGGCACAGTGAGACAGTGGTACACTCCAGGTGCCAAGAAGGAGGTCAGGAGTAGTGGAAGACCAATACAGAAGGCAGGTGTATGGCGGCACCTGTGGCTCAGTGAGTAGGGCACCGGCCCCATATACCGAGGGTGGCAGGTTCAAACCTGGCCCGGGCTGAACTGCAACAACAACAAAAAAATAGCTGTGCATTGTGGCTGGCGCCTGTAGCCCTGGCTACTCAGGAGGCTGAAGCAAGAGAATCGCCTAAGCCCAGGAGTTGGAGGTTGCTGTGAGCTGTGTGATGCCACAGCACTCTACCAAGGGCGATAAAGTTAGACTCTGTCTCTACAAAAAAAAAAAAAAAAAAAAAAGAAGGCAGTTGCCTAGGCCATTCGACCACCTAACCACAGAGACAAGGAAAATTAACGAGAAGGGGAAAGTGAGAGAAAAAAGCAGAAGGCAGTGAACAAGAAACCACAAGAGTGGGAGCAGTGGCTCATGCCAGTAATCCTAGCACCCTGGGAGGCAGAGGTGGGTGGATTGCCTGAGCTCAAGAGTTTGAGACCAGTCTGAGCAAGAGCGAGACCCCTATCTCTAAAATATAGCGGGGCATTGTAGCAAGTGCCTGTAGTCCCAGCTACTTGGGAGGCTGAGGAATGAGGAGCACTTGAACCCAAGAGTTTGAGGTTGCTGTGTGCTGTGACATCATGGCACTCTACAAAGGCAACAGAGTGAAACTCTGTCGGAAGAAGAGGAAGAGGATAAGGAGGAGGAGGAGGGGAAGGAGGAAAAGAAAGAAGAAGGAGGAGGAGGAGAAGATGTACATGAGGAGAAACAAATATATATATATTATGGCAACATGAAAAATCAGAACAAATCAACCTTTCCAAAGGATCATGATCTTACCTATAAAGAAATTATAGAAATGACAGAAAGGGAATTTAGAATATGTATGGCAAAAATGATGAAGGGAATTAGAGGGAAAGTGGAAAACCACCAAAAAGGATCCAAAAATTGACCCATGAAATGAATGAAAGACAGCTGGAAATTAGAAATGATATATTGGAGCTTAAGGAATTGAAGGAGTCACCCAGGGAACCTAAAGACAGAGTAGAAAGTGTCAACAACAGAGTAGAAGATGGAGAAGAAAGAATCTCAGAGCTGGAGGATCAGGCTCTTGAGCTAATTTAGGCATTTAAAGAGGCAGAGCAATTTCTTGAAAAATTCTGGGACTTTACAAAGTGATCAAACATACAAGTTATATGTATCCTTGAAGGGGAAGAAGTTATTTCCACTGTCCTCTGGATACAGAGTAGTTACCTGATCCAGGCCATGATGGCCTAAAATCTAATACAATGATTAGAAATCATTGTAAAATGATTTCCCTCACAAATCCCTGGAACACTGACCTCTCCAGAGGGAAGAATTTCAGAAAAACAAGAAATCCAGGAAGCCAACCAACTGTAAATCCCTTTGACCCTGGGCCAGAGGAACTGAGATTGGGAAGGGAGACAGAAATTTAGTTGTTTGTTGCTGGAAAATTGGCACGCACACCCCAAAAAGTCACCATAATTTGATCATTTCCCATATATCTCTAGGTCCTGTTTTGTTTTTTTGGCAGCTTTCAATATAGTCCATTCACAGATTTAATATATTACCTAAATTCTAAACTATATCATTTAAGAATGAGTCTACATATTTAACCCAGTCATATTTCTAATCTAAGCCAACCAGACCCTTGGGCCTGGGAATTTGAACACACATACCTAAAACACAAAGACCCTAAGCCACCGAAGCCCAACCCCAGTGCCCTGAAGAGTCATTCTGTGACTTCCAGCAAGCTGGGTCCTGGAGCTGTCTCACCTTCCTGAACCCTGGCCTTCCACCTTCTCCTTCACTTCTCTCGGTCCCCATATTTCTCTTTACAAAATTTCTTTCTCACCTAAATAAGGCAGTCTATTTCTGTGGCTTAAAGTTTAACATTAGAGTCTTCCAAAATAAGAGATATGGAGCTCCATACTGAACACAGATGAAAATAATATCTCCAGATGAAGACCAGAGTGGGGTCCAAGGACCTAAGCTGCTGGAACCCATAAGACATCCTCTCCCTCTCCAGTGAGCTTCTGGAGAGTCTAAAGGTTTTGCGGGGCACAAGTGGGAGATCTTGCCCTATAATCAGTTTGTGTTTTTTGGCTTACCTTGGTGATCAACAAGAGATAAGGGCTTGGATGAATCTGGCCATTTTAAAGCTAGTGGATAAAAATACAGCCTGCTTCTCTGAAAGTCTTAATTATAAATTTTTGCACTAGTTTATCCCCAAAATGCCTCCCCCAAAAGTGTATTTGTGTATAACATCATCCCTCGGCATCCCAAGTTGCATCTCTCATCTCATCAGCATAGACGGAATCAGATCTTTGGCTCCAATAGCATAGCATACATCCAAGGGCTTATTTCCTCTAAAGAAGTACAATTGGAAATAGCAATTGAGCCAAAACATGTTAATTTCAGCATAAATCGTTAAAGAGCAGAGACATCAGCAAAGACACAGCCACAGAGGGGGCCCACGCAACAGAGCCACGAGAATGCTTATGGCACTGCCCCAAATAGAAGCTGCCTCACGGAGACTTCGCAGAAGAAAAGAAATTCACCTAAATAAGCTTTGTCTTAAAAAAGCAAAAATAAAAAGAGTTTTCCATCCTACAACTTCTTCTATAGGATAGCTCACCTGAAATAAACCACTGTCTTCAAGGCACACCTCCTGAGTGAAGGACTCAAATACAACTCAGACTCTTTCTCACAAATGCAAACGGTGTAACCTAATCATATGCACCCTTCCATTAATCTGAAAAAAATAAATAAAAGTTAAAAAAGAAAAAAAAAATAAGAAGACAAAGCCCCTTTACAAAAGATAGAGTGATTTTGCTTCAGACATGTACGCTTCAATATAGAGCATGTGGACTCCAGAAGATTTGGATCACACAAGTTGAGGGCCAGACCATTCTATTGAGGAAACTGGAGGTTCTGACCTTGAGAGTGGTAAATAAGCTATTCTCAAAGGTTATTTAGATTGGGACACTCCACGCAGAGGATGGGAGGTCTTTGCCATCCTGATTACTAAATCAATAAACTCAAGAGGTTGGGATACAAACCCTCTGGGGATTAACTGACTCAGGGAACAAGGACTTCAGAGGCCATATAACAAGCCCATTCGAGGTACAGAATCTCAGAACCAGAGGGCCAGATCTCTCTATTTACAATATGGGGCTATTTAACAGAAAAAAGGCCAGGCAAGCCCATGAGAGAGGTTCTGAGAGCCTGAGAGCTCAGAAGACGAGAGAGCTCACACCCGCTAGGTAGTTCAATCATATTTCAACAGTAAAAAGTCTCTGCTCAGAAATTCCCAGCTTAAGACATTAATCTATGAAGGGAAGTTCAGGTTGAAAGGAGTTATTAAACAATACATAACATGCCTATTCCTAGACGGGAAAAATCATTCCCAACAGAAGCTGTAGATGAAAACAAAAGATGATACTAGAGTCATATTGAGAAGAAGAATGGAAATACGGAAGCCTGGGAAGTCTAATGCCCGATGAAAAGGAACGTTATTGATCTACTAGTCTTGGTCAGCCCACTACTACCCCGTCTCCTGACCTTATGTTAGCCTATGTCCCTTTAATTCTCAAATAATCACTGAATCTGAGAGGCTCCAACATTGTCCTATAAACTGCCATGTTTGCTTAGATTTGTTTTCTTAGATATGTCCCCAAAGACGTTCAGCCAGACACAGTTTCAAAATCCTAAAAACAATGGACAAAGAAACCTGGCCTTCATTAGCTCATCCTCTTTCTTGTTCCTATAAAATGCCTGTAAACATGTGCTCACAAATTGGAAGAAATATATTTTCTCCAGTTACATTTTTGCATCCAGACATCTGCATGGCACTTCACAGTTCACCTAGTATTTTTATAGCTTTGCTAATTGGGGTCCTTAAATACGTGTGAGGTTAAAAATAAGGAGGATTATTGGTGTCATTATCTTAATTTTATAAATAAAAACAGAAGGTCTATGATATTAATTAGCTTGTCCCAAGATCCTATGGCTTACACACTGGGTAACCACATTTAGGACTAGGAGTGTCTAAGTGAGAGATGGACACTCACCATTTATCTCGGCACCTGTTACATTGGTGCCCTAGAAGTCTAACCTTTTCTCCAATACAGTATAATTAGGAATCTAAAGAACTGATTTCTGGCCCTTCTCTTGCCATGAATTTGCTGTATGACCCTGAGCAAGTTATTTAACTGCTCTGAGTTATTCTGTACCCATTTCTTAAGAGGTCCCATGAAATAGATTTGCATGCAGTCCAACTGATATTATGTGTATAAACATGCATTGCACAACATAGATGTCCACAATGCAAGGTCCTGAGGTTGTTCATTGGTCACTATCCCTCTACTGAGTGAAGGACATTGAGTTCTCATGAACAGATGCAATCACTCCTGAAGTGTCCATTTTTGTGTGCATGTGCTTTCCCTCAGAGGGGCAGAGCAAAATATTTTAATCTTCCTGATGCACGTTAAGTCTTACCAATTCTCTAATCCTGATCACTACTGACCACCTCTCGAGATCATCTTTCCTAAGCAGGAATAAAACTTCAATACCTGGGGTCGCTTTGGTTTGAGGCATGGACAGACATCATTATGAAAATGGCACCTAGGGAAGGTAATTACTGCATTGAATTGCCGTCAATTTATCTTCCTTCAATTCCACATTAGCCATCAAAAAAAAAAAAAAAAGATCCTTAGAGAATGGGACATACGATAGGCAAGGCTTGATGGAAACAGGTGGAAAAAACATCATCTCGGTGTTTTTTTCTCTATGAGAATAGAACTTCTGACAGCAAGGAAGCCGAGCAACCATTAGGACCCTGAAAACCTTGTTGGGCACAAAAGCAGAGAAGTGAGAGATAAAGGAGAAATCAGGTTTCTGATCCAAAAAGGTATGGTAGGAAAAACACTAGGCCATTGATTAAACATACTTGCCTCCTAAACCCTGACGATCATTAATTACCACTGTGGTTATGAGTGAGTTTCTTAGTTCCTTAAATTCAGAAAAGGAGATAAAAATCCTGATTCATCTGCACCCAAAAGCTTTTGTGGGGACCTAGTGTATTAATAGAAGAGCTTTAGAAAGAATTGTGATTATTTGTATGTAGGAAGCAAGCAGTGGATGGTGTTGATGGTTGACTCCTAGGTTTCCAGCTTGAGAAACTAGATAGATGATGAGACAGGGTGCAAGGGAAGAAAAACACATTAAAGGAGAAAAAGTTTGATGGCAACTGTGTTGAGTTTCTGTGTTAATGGGATACCCAAATGGTGATGTACAATAGGGAACTTGACCTACAGAACTGGCGAGCCAGATGTCCCCAGGAACCAGACCAATAATCAGAAACGACATCCTTCTCTCAGCTGGAGTTGCTCTGACTTTGACAGCTGGCTCTCCAGGTACTCTATTGATTATTACTAATCCTCCAGGGCCCCAAGACCCTTCCACGGGACTCTCTCTCTCCTTCCCTTCCACATAAATCAGCAGAAGAATCACACTAAGTCCCGGGTGATAAATGAAGCCCTTCCCCAAAGAGTTTGGCTCAAGCCCAAAGCAGCAGCCCGCCTGCCAATTTATTGTCCATTTAAATCATTCTTGCCTCTTATGACAAAATGTTAATGACAAAATATAGGTGATCTCTCCAAGAGAGTGAAAAGCTATATTTTTGCAACTGGAAATTAGAAATGTATTATTAACAATGAGCATCAATTATATATTTTAATGCTCACATGGGAGAGGTGAAGGGGGCATAATTTGCAGAGAGGCACGGGGGCCCTGAAACTTAGCATGATCATTTTATCAAGAGCAGCTCCTATTTCCTGTGCCCATGAATATTTCATTTGGAATATTTGCTCCGTCTTATTATTCAGCCATTCCTCCTCAGCTAAGCCAGGGTTTTAGACAACTCTTCTCTCTTTTCTGATCTTGTTCTTGAGAGAGCAACACTTATTCAGAGAGCATGTATGAATCTAAGAAAGAGAATCTTAAAAACCAACTTAAAACATGTTCAGTCCCCAGGAAAAGCCATATGGGCAATGAAGAGCATGTGACTACTTAGAGTTACACACAGCTTTATTGGAAAAGAATATGTGCTATCTTAAGTGTTGATAGCACTTGTTCCAGAAAGTCTTCCTAATCTTATTAATATAATTCCTCTGTCCAAGTCATTGTCTACAATGCACTGTCCTGCCCCCATCAAATTCCCACATGAATGTCGGAATTGCCTGTGAATAAGATACATGTCCCTCTGAAGATGTGCCCATATTCTGGATGGAATACTGAACACAGATTTCAAGAAATATACAACTCATTGGAACTGAACTTTTTATTTTCTTTTTCATTTTTTAAAAATTATTTTTTGATACAGAGTCACCCTAGGTAAAGTGCCACAACATCTCAAACTCTTGGGTTTTCTCACAGCTCACAGCAACCTCAAACTCTTGGGTTCAAGTGATCCTCCTGCCTCAGCCTCCCCGAGCGCTAGGATTATAGGTATGAGCCACTATAGTGGGCCAGAACTGAGCATTTTAATTGATATGCGGATATGTAAACACACGTGACTCATACCCCTGCAAACACGAAGAACTTCCTGGGGGCAGATGTGCATTTCTTGTTTACAGTTGTGTTGCTAATGTGCACATTGTACCAGCCCTGCTACCCCAACATATTATATTACGTGAAAGACCATCACTTCTTTTACTGACAGGACATACTTTCATTTTTTTCTTACAACCTTGCAGCAAGACCCTCTTCATCACTTGCACTTTTGATAGAAGTCTCAGAGAGGCTACAGAATAAACTCCCAACTGCACTGGAACTGGAGATTGATTCTAAAGTTTATAAATTTAACCACCAAACCCATCCTTGAGTGAGCGTGAAAAAGATATGATCATAAACAATACCAAGCGTCATTTACTGGTGGCATATTAAGAATTTTGCATACATTATCTCTTCCAGCAATCACACAAAGTAGTTATAGTTATTTTCCCTCTTTTATTGATAAAAAATGAGAATGTCAGAGAGGTTTAAGCAACTTGTCCAGACATATATAGCTCACGAGCATGGAATCAAAACTCGCTTTTTTTTGACTCCAAAGCAGACAGCTTTTCACCTTGGCATGGAAGCAGCAGTCTCAAAGACCTATGTTGGTTTTCTTACCAATTGTTCAAAGACTTGACCATCAGGCTTCCTAAATTACAGGATGTCCCAAAAGTCCTGACATTTCACAAAGAAGCAGCCAACATATATAGAATGTTTTGTGAGTATTTTGTAGAATTTTGTAATAACTGTCTTGTAAATAAAGACACATTTGTCTACACTTTTCCCATTTCCCTTCTGCATGGTGACTTTGGGGGAGACTTTCAGGGCACCCTATATTTTATCCCTGCAGTGTCAGATTCCAAGCTCAAAAGGCCAAGTGCTAGGATATGGCTTCCTGCCTCAGGGTCCTCTGAGCCTTTGGGTAGAGAAGCCCCCTCCTCTCTAGTCCAAAAATGTTCCTGAGTGGGGAATCCTGTTTTATGTGGACCAAAAAACCTACTGAAGAAGGGTCTGTAAGAGATTTTACTGTGGTTTTCTTTTGGAACCTATTAAGGGGCAAGCTTTCTAATGAATGATAAGGGTCGCTAGTACAGTTTTTGAAGAGAGCCCTAAAGAACTTACCATAAGAATATAATTAAAACCCTAAACAAATGATGTGATGTTTAATAGCATGTGAAAATAAAATCATGCAAAACCCTCTAATTAGAGTATAAAGTTCAAAAGACTATTTACATTTCATAAAGAATTTTTAGCAACATGAGAACATTCCTTTACAAGCATGTTAAAGAAAAAACATAGCATGGTGTGAAACCCATACATAGTATATGATAATAATTATGTAGATCATCTAAAAGTGGGACCAGGGGAGAAACACAAAAATGCTACTAATGGTCGCCGATAGAAGGCATTATAGAGATTTTCAAGTTTCTTTTTTTATACTTCATTGAATTTTCCAAATTCTTCTCAGTGAAAATATTTACCTTTGTCACAGGGGGAAATAAACATTTGAGTGACTGCAACATGTTAAGTTATAATGTTACAATTTACATGGAGGTCTAGTATTGTAGATTTGATAGTGAACTTGAAAGAAGAATAAAGTTTTTGGATTCTGCTTCTACATTTACTCACCATTAGAAGGCATTTTTTAACTTGCTATTTTCTTTGTTTCTTGTCTTCAGAGCTAGTGAGGTTAGAATATCTGTGTTAAGGAAGCTTACCTTTAGAGGTCTCCTTCCACGTCTGGAAGACAGGGGAGGAGAATCACCTTGCTTCTCTCCATCTGTTTCATAAACTATGTAGGCTGGGCGTAGATGACACCTCTCCAGACAAAGAATAGTATTGCAATTACTCTTGCTTATGTTCCTGCTACCACAAAACTATTTACTTTTGTCACAGGGGTGATAACTACAGAGTGCTGGAAGGAAGAGGAAAAGGAAGAGATAGAGGCAGTTGTGACGTGAGAACTCGGACCATCTTTACAAAAGCTCTTCCTTCAAAATCAAAACCCTGTTCATTCCTCCTGTCCAGACATTCTGGATGTGGGCTATGCTATCTGGGGGCCAACTAATTTCCTGAGTCTCCATGAGACAGACCACCCGTCTTAATTTACATTTCCCTAGTACCTTAGGTGCCGTAATATTGATGAAAATAAATAGGTCCCAGTGATTGTGATAAGATTCATATTAATTTGCCATTGACTTTTTTTTTTAATTTCTGGAAATAGCAACTAGGAAAGCAGAGTTACTTCTTTTAAACATGTGGAACTTTCCACTCATTTTCTAAGCAACCCAGTTTTTGAGAGGCACTCTTAATTTTTGTACTAATGAAAACTTGATTTAAAAAAATTGGGACGATGTGTTATGAGAGCTGTCAGCCCATTTTCTAATGATCCAGATTTCCTTCTTAAGTCCAGAGCTACAACTTTAATGTTAAAATATATGTTCATGGTGGTCCTTCCCAAAGTCTATTAAGTTAGGGATGAGGCAAGGAGCAGGAAAGATCGACAACATACTTTAATTAAGAGAGATTCATTTGATCTTTCTTAAAATAATGATGCATGCAACTTCATGTCATTACTTTTTAATGATCTTAGCCTAGTTAATAGCACAGTAATATTCCAAAAAGGAGCAGGAAATTACTTCTACATTTAATTTTCATTGCAAAAGTAAAAGAAGCTTTCTCTATTTTTTTTTTCTGCTAGAGAACTGTGTGCTGTCAGCTGACTGCATTAGCTCTGCTACATTACAGCTGAGCTAATGGATCAAAACCAAGTGATTAGTTTGCTACTCCTCTGAGCATTTCCAAGTACCAACTGACAGGCTGCCAAAACCTTGGATGTGGCCTTTCGAGGTCTACACAAAATCTGCTTGACTACCCATCAAGTCAAGGCATTTTGACCTTTCAACTGACTTGACTTGGGATTCATTATATGTGTTTCTTTGGATATCTGGACTTCACAGGTTAAAATTAAGGGGTTTTTGGGGAGCGTAACAGACATCAATGTGTCTGCCTTCAGCATTTGGGGCCTAATCAAAAGTGCTGGTGACCCAAAGTGGCCTTGTGCAAGGACTGACCATTCATTCATCCATTCACTCACCACACATTTCATTACTAGGCACTGTCCTAGGCCCTTGGCATATAGCAGTAAACACCTCAGAAATGACTCCCTGTGTTGCAGCCCACAGCAGCAAGATCTCAGGTATGAGATTTCCCTAATTGCACATGCTCTTGATTGGTAAAATGTATTATTGACTTAGTAGGGTCTTTGGGCCAGGGTGATGGGGGAGGCAGAGAATAAGAATCAGCCAACCAACTCAAATATTGAGATAAATTGTAAGATGCATCCCAGAAAATGTCAAACGTGAAAAAGTGAAAGCATATCTTTGAAAAACAATGAGATGCCAACATGCACCTAACAGAATGACTGAAATTAAAAAGATAGACAATACCAAACATTACCGAGAACAGAGAGCAAACAGAGCTCCAGCTCATTGTTGGAGGGAGAACAAAATGGGTCAGCCGCTTTGAAAAAAGTTCCAACAGTTTCTTATAAAATCCACAACCATCCTTTGACCCAACAGCTGCAATCTTAGAAGTTAACCAGGAGAAATAAAGGCATACATCCCTGGAAGACTTGTATCATGATGTCAGTAGCAACTCTATTCCTAACAGCCAAAAGCTGACACAATTGTTCTTCAACAAGAGAAACAATGAACAAAGTGCCGTTACCATTATTCAATGGAGCACTATCCAAAAAGAAAAGAAATAAACTATCATACTCCAATATGGATGAATCTCACAGATACCAAGATAAGTGAGAGAAGTCAGACACAGAAGAATGTGTGTAATAGGATTTCATGTGTATGAAACTAGAACAACTAGTCTACAGTGAAAAAGCTGAAACGGTGCTGATTCTGGAGGATAAGGGATTAGGGATTTCCAAGAAACTTCCCGGGGTGACAGAGCTGCTCTATAACTTCATAGGTGCTCTGTTTTTGCAGACATATTCATTAGTCAAAACTCATGTCAATGCTAAACCCAAGAATTACCCCCTTCATTATATGTGAATTTCACAAGAAAAAAAATCTGTAAACAAAATTGAACTCTAATAAACAATATTCATGCTGATGTCTGCAATGTACTTAGAAATCCATCAAAAAATAGAGAGGGTTCTGAAAAATGGATACACACTTTAAGAAAGGAAAAAATTGTACTAAAATTGTAATCTTCAACATACACTGATAATGAAAGATGAATATACGTCATCTTGAGTGCCACCTGTAATTGCAAAAGTCAAACGTCAAGAATTGAGTAGTATATGGGTCATTATGAACATTTTGAGATACAAGAAAGTCAAGAAATGTAAAATCCACTCAGACAGAAACAAACGAAGCCCTCCCAGCAATATCAACAAACCAAGCAAGATGAAACTGGCAGGAATGAATCAGAAAGGAAGCTGTCAACAGTGTTTCATGGAAGTGAAACACTGTTGACACAAATAATGCACCATAACACAGCCTGTCTTAAAACTTTTGTAGTGATCCATGTACAAATTTAATACAGTTTTTTCCTTTCTTAAAATGTGCATACTTTTTTTGGCACCTTCTCTATAAGGTCGGCTGAGCACAGCGGCTCATGCCTATAATCCTGACACTTTAGGAGGCCGCAGCAGAAGAATCACTTCAGCCCAGGAGTTTGAGTCCAGCTTGAGCAACAAAGTAAGCCCTGTCTCTATGAAAAAATTAAGAATATTAGCCACAGTTGGTGGTGCATAGCTGTAGTCTCAACTACTCAATAGGTTGGGGCAGGAGGATTGCTTGGAGCTCACTCCAAGGCTGCAGTGAGCTATGATTGCACCACTGTACTCCAGCCTAGGTGACAGAGCAAAACCTTGTCTCAAAAAAAAAAAAAAAAAAAGAAAGAAAGAAAGAAAATATACACACATAAATATATATACATACAATCATATATAAGATGGATAAAGGGAGAGATGGAGTCATGGCTGGATGAAAAGATTGAGAAAGAGATGGCCGTGTGATAAAGAAAGTACAGTAAGACATAATTATAGAAACTTGGTGGTTGGTATATGGGTTTACACTATAAAATACAACCTTTTTGCATGCTGAAATTATCACAATAAAGCGTTAGGAAAATATATCTTTGAATCAGACAATTATGTTAGATGAAATGTGTCACATTCACATATTTCATCTAGCATCCTACCATCTCCCCACTTAGGCCCTTTCCAACCTTGTGCTCCCAATTAAAGAAACCATATCTTCAGAAAGCTCCAGATCCTTTCCTTTATCTCGTCCTTTTAAATAATCTGAAAAACAGAGAGAGGTGCTGGAAGATGGTGGCAGAGACAGTCCCATAGCCCATCTCTCCCCGGTCAGCAGGTGAAAGGGTGGGAGCTCTGGATCTTTCCCCGTGTGGACTATTGGAGTGAACGGGCAGCTGGTGAGACACAGAGATCAGGAGGATTGGCGTGTTTGAAATATAGTTCTTAATCGTGGAAACTGATGCAGACCATTTCCCCCTGCCCAGCAGAGGGGCAGCCGGCCCCTCCCACAGGGAGGACAGCAGGTCCCAACCCACAAGCTCTAATCAGAGAAAATTCCACTGAAGCTTGGAACTCAGAGTTTGATGATCAGAAAGGGGCCCTGCTGGGAAGCACGGAGACCCGGGCAGCCCTGGCGCAAGCCGAGGGGTCCGGACTCTGCCGGACTAACACATTGGAATGTCCAAAATGGCGAGTGCCTTTTCCCCAGATCAATGAGAGAAAGAAAGAATGGGTGACCAGCCAGCGTTACACTAGGCGGGGAAGCCTGAGAGGGGCGGAAAAAGCACTTTGAGCTGTGGAAGTTGGCGAGGAGGGCCCTCGGGCACTTCAGTTGGAGAATAACTGAAGTTCAAGTTCCCACCAACAGCCCCTCAAAGCCCCCTCCCCTCCAGCCTTCACGCAGCTGGGAGCAGCTGCAAGCCGCGGTCATAGCAACCACCACCCTGAGTGCTGCTGCGGTCGCTCCGAAGCCGCCGCCCCATGAATAGTGACGACGCCACCGCAGCCCCCGAGATCTGCAGCCACCACGAGGCCCCTCCCCCAAAGTCACCACAAGCCCCACTCCCGCGCTCCCCTCTCACAGGAGATCGTTGTTGCCGGACTGGACTGCAATTCTATATACATATAAGAATAATAATATTTTTGAGATTTTTTTTTTAATATCCTTTTCTTGGAGGTGCTATCGACAAATAACTCTTTACTTCACCTTCTTTTCTTAGACTATTTTTATTACCTCCTATTCTCAACTGAAAATTCTTCTTCCTCTCCCGTGTTAATTTCTTTATTCTCTCTCCCCCTCCTCTCCTTCCCTTCTTATAGGTTCTAAGAGTGCATATATCATATTTGCTAGAGCCTTTTCTTCTTCGCTATTCTCAAGTATTTTATAAGAAGCTTTTTAATTGTAGAATTTTTTTTTCTTTTTTTTCTTTCTTCTTAGCTGTTGTTCTGTGATTGGCTGTTTGTTTGTTATGTTTTGTTTGTATGTCGATGTTTCTGACTGTGGGGGAATCTGTGGGCTTAGGTGTCTGGTAGCCCTTCTATGAATGTATTAGCCCATTTGCTATTAATGTGATTGGTGTTATAAATGTTTTCCTTGCTACCTTGATACTTCAGTTCACCCCCTGCCCAGGATTGGAAGTCTAGAACTCCAACTCATCCACAATCCAGACTGACTGCATTTACAATTGGACTGGA
>CAUYON010006032.1:0-22079 GCA_963573935.1 Arctocebus calabarensis | reverse complement strand
TTTCTTCTGCTTGCTCCATTCTGTTGCTGAGGGATTCTACTTTGTTTCTCAGATCTTTGAGGGCTGCAATTTCTTGTCTCAATGTGTCCAAATCTTTGGTCATTTGGTCTTTGAATTCCTTGACTTCTTGAGACAATTTTTGAGATGCACCCTCAATTTCTAAATCCAACTTTTCCTTTATTTTACTGATCTTGTTTGCAGTCCAAATTCTGAATTCAATTTCTGAGATCTCAGCCATCTGTTTATGCAGAGGATCCTCACTTGTGTTTGCCAAATTATTCCTTGGGGGGGTCTTGACCTAGTCTGGTTGTTCGTGTTTCCAGGCTTTTCCGTTGATTCCACCCCATGATTAATTTTACACCATTTGGCTGGATGAGTAGATAAGGACAATTTGGGCTGGGAGTTCTAGGAGTAGTGATTGACCAGTCCTTTGCTTAAAAGCTTGAACTGGCATCTGTACCTTTTCCCCTAGAGTTTTGCCAAGGACTCGTAGAGTGCTACAGGTAGCGAAACTGGGGATCTTCTTGGTGTGGTGGGGTTAAGTGGCTCTGTCTTATTTTCAGCTGGTCTTTGTCTTCCCCTAGAGAATCTGTTACTCTAGATTGAAATCTGAGCTGTGAAGGAATACCAGCAGTTAAGTCGCTGTGCCCCCCACAGGCAACAATTGAAAAAGCCAAATCAAACTTTCCCAGGATACCACTTTGGAAAGTCCTCAGGTGATTAGCCCAGTTGTAGAGGTCCCAATCAATTGTCCTAGCCAGCACCGATCTCAAATGGAAGAGTTAAAAAAGTCTCTGGCAACTAGATAGCATGGATCTGCTGGAAGCTCTAGTATAATTCACTCTGGTGCTCTGCAAGCTCAGGAGGGCACCCCCCCCAGCAAGTAGATTAGTCTGGGAAGGTTGATGCCTCTTTCCCCACCTTGCCCCTCTGTCACACCAAGTCGATGGTAACAGTTGTGATCCAGTTTCCTCCAATGAGCAGATGCTCCAGGGGTTAGCGCTTGCCTGGGTCACAGTGAGGTCTGTGGCTCCACAACCAGTCCACTACACCCTCTCACTGTTTGACAGGGGGAGGTGAGGCCTGACAACCTGGGTACTTGATAGGGGCTGGGGCGATTCACTCAGTTCCAGCCCTGTCCCTGATTGATGTTGCTGCTGGAACAGAACAAGTTTGCAGAATTTATTTCTGTCAAGGCTATTTTCCCTTATCAGACTGGGGCTGCAAATAGGTCTGACTCAGTCTGTGAGTTCCAGCCCTTTGTCTCAGCTTTCATCCCCTGAGGGCCAGGTTAGTCTGAAGATAAGCAAAGCAGCCTCTCTGGGAGTATTCTAATCCCTGTGCTCTGTCCCAGCCACTACTGCCCCAGGCATATCCTTCACGTGCCTTGGCTGCCGGTCTGCTCTGCCGGTGGCTATCACCAGAGAAGCCACCCACTTCTCCTGGCCTCCCAGAAGACTGGGAGTGTTTCCTGAAAACATCCCCAGGGGTGCAGCTCTCCTGCTATTGTTCACGGAGCTGGCCGTTGTTTCATGCCTCAGGAGACCTTCCTTCCAACAGGGTCTCCTCTCGGCTCACTCCCCTCTCACCACTCCCAAGCCAGAAAATCAGCACAGATCAGCAACAGTCCATGCCCCATCCACACCCCTTGAGAAAATCTCCAAGAATCTGAACTCTGTGGGGGACAGGCCTCCAGACCTCGGGGTGAGAGTGGAGGGGAATACCAGGAACTCCAACTTGCAGGTAGAGAGTATATACAGTTTTATGCCTAGTGGGAGAGCGCCATGGCACCCTAGTAGGGGAAGGAGTTCTGGTTTTTAGAGGGTCTGTCTTGTGGGGTAGAGTGGGAGGACATCTGAATTCTGCTTGCTTGTTTGTATGGAGGTATGGAGTATACTGTGAACCTCTCTCATGGGGGAGGGGACTCCTGTCCACTTGGTGATGTGCTCTGTACCTTTTTGTTTATGTCCTCGGGGTCTCAGGTCACCCCAGCAGAGTTGATGTGTGCTCTTTGACCTTTTCTTTGGCTCAGATCCAAACCATTGGCTTTCTTGCTGTGTTTCTGTTCTTAACTCTCCTTCTGGACAGGAACCTCTGCAGAAAGGTGGCTACAGATCGCCATCTTGGCTCCTCTCCTGTTTTACTTTTTTTTTTTTTTTTTTTGAGGCAGAGTCTCATTATGTCACCCTTGGTAGTGTCACAGCAACCTCAAACTCTTGGGCTTAAGCAATTCTCTTGACTCAGCCTCCTGAGTAGCTGGGACTGCAGGCGCCCACCACAATGCCCTACTGCTTTTGGTTGCAGTTGCCATTGTTGTCTAGCAGGCCGGGGCTGGGCTTGAACCCGCCAGCCTTGGTGTTTGTGGCTGGCACCCTATTCACTGAGCTACGGGCACCAAACCTTTGGGTTTACTTTTTCACTGGTCATGTTTTTATATGTATTAAAGTCATGTATATTTTGTAAATTCTACAGTCATGTGTATTTTTGTAATTTCTTAATTCTTTTACTATTCATAATAGTTGATTTAGTATTCCTTTAGTTGGTTGGCTAAGTTTTCTGTAAATAATGATAATTTTGCTTGTCATTTCCATTCTTAAATCTCTTATTTACTTTTCTTTTTTAATTGCAAGATTTGATGTTTATTGTTTTAGTCTATTTCTGTTTGATAATATACCATTTTTGTAAAAGGTGGTCATAAATAGAATGGGTACTAAACTGAAATACCTATATATTAAATTGACACAGTATACCAAAGGTAAGTTATGCACAGTAGGAGATGAGCATTTTTTAAACAGTTAAGATTGTAGCGATAAATATAGGAAGTATTTTTTTAGAACCCTGAAGTTCTGTAGCAAAAATTATAATTTTATATACTGTAATTTTTCTATAAATGTACAATTTATTTTTTACTTTATATCCTACTTCCTTCCATGTGAAATCTTTGCTTCCACAATGTGGGTCTTATTTGGCATTGACATGCATGGTTTTATTTATTAATTCATTTATCAACTGAACACCTTATATTTTCTAAGCATTTCACAAAGTACTGGAGTTACAGTGGTAATAAGAAAGTCCTGTATCTCAAGGATATGGCCTTTTGTTTAAGGTGCTAATGTGGCCTGTCATGGTGGTTAAGAGTTTTAAAATTAGACCTGCGTTCAGATATTTACTTTGCCATTGATAGCAGTATGACCTCTTACAAGTTATTTAACGTCTCTGTACCTTAGTTTCCTCATAATAAATATTTCTACTTTATGGTGTTTCTGTGTAAAGTCTTGAGTTTAATATCTGTAAACTACTTTGTACAGTCTTTGGCATACAGTAAGTGCTCAATAGTGGTTATGGTAGTTATTATTAATACTATGACTATTTCTGACACAAAAATTATCATGCATTAAATATTTTAGAGTGTCTTGACACATTCCATACCCACATTATGTTTCTAATGCTATAGTGCATGAGGATTCACACTTCAACAGGATACTCCTTAATAAGTGAATGAGATTTATTAAAAAGGATTAAAAACAATTCAATATTTTCTAGTTGCACTAATTTAACCTAGCCTCTTAATTTTATAATATTTAAGTTAATAAATTTTAATTTTATTTATTTTACATTTTAGATACAGTTTTATAAAATTGTATCTTAACTTCACAATAAGAAATATTTACCCTCTCTGGCCTTGTTCTTACCACCCTGAACATATCCCATCTTGTCTGGGGAAGATGAAAAAGGAAGGAGAACGCCAGAGACTCCATAAAAATACATGGCATGCTTTGCATAAGTCCATTACCCATTTGTCACTTGAAGTTAATATTGGGGTCCTGATTTTAGTCTTTTCTCTCTTTTCAAGAGTTACTTTTGTCATTTTTTTAATGCCTTTTTTATAGAGGGAAATAATAAATAGCTGCTCCATTAGACAAGGTTATGTTTCTATTTTGTCCTAATAAAAAGCTAATTATACAGCAAAGTATTTTTGAGAGTCTTCTAGGTCCAAACATAGTTATTCTTGTTTATTAAAATGTCAAAATTAAGGCAGAATACTAATAATACTCTGGATTTCATTTTGGGTTTTTTTTTTTTCATTAAAAAAAATAAAAATTTTTCTTCTTTTTTTAGATGTTCTTAATAGTTGCTCCTCTCTCTGTCCTGTATAACTGGAAGGATGAATTGGACACCTGGGGATATTTCAGAGTTACAGTTTTACATGGAAACAAAAAAGACAATGAACTGATTCGTATAAAGCAGAGGAAATGTGAAATTGCTCTAACAACTTATGAAACACTGCGCTTATGTCTGGATGAGCTTAACAGGTAATGGAAATAATGGGAGTGATTGCATTAATATTCTGCTTATGCCAGTTATAAGTATTTGTGTTCTTATATTGTGATTTTTTTTTTTTTTTTTTTTTTTTTTACAAAGCTCATATTCTTTAGCTTCACTTAATTTTATTTCAGAGTTATGGAAATATATAGGTTGTAGTAACTTATTTTCTGAGAAGGAAAAATCTGCCTCAATTTTTCCATAGTCTTTTATTCTATTTCTTAAACTCCATATAGGATTCTTGTCCAAACAATGCTTGAGGAGTTGGTAAGACTTGTCCAAAATCTCACGTACAGCCTTTTATGTATACAGGGCCTCTGGAAAAGAAAAAAAGATAGTGATTTCATAAATGATTATAATTATGGGAATCTGTTATGAATGTAGAATGGTAAAAAAAATACACAAATACACCACCACCCCCACAAACTTACCCAGTGGGAACCACTGTAGCCTAGAGTATATGAGAGGAGTGGCCAGGAGATGATACCAGTGAGATAAGCAGGGAACAGATCATAAAGAATATTGAAAGCTACTTAGGGGATTTTGATCTTTATGCTGATAGCAACGGAATACCCCTGATATGTTTTCAGCAAATTACTGACATGATATAGATGATCAGATTTATACTTTTAAATAAATACTGTAGCTGCTATATGTACAGACAGAGGACAGCCAGGTTGAATGGAGAGAGACCAATTAAGAAGGCTTGTTATGAGCTGGATTGTACCCCCTACTCCCCAAATTCATTTGTTCAGGTCCCAACACCAGTAGTTTAGAATATAGGACCTTAAAGAGGTGATTAAGTTTAAAGAGGTGATTAAAACAGGCTCTTTGGGTGGTTCCTGGTTCAATATGACTGGTATCCTCAGAAGAAGAGAAACCAGGGACACACACAGTCAGGAAAGGACATGTGAGGACATAGCAAGAAGGCAGTTATCTTACAAGCCAAGGAAAAAGGCCTCAGAAGAAACTAAATCTGCGAACATCTTTATCTTGGAATTCTAGCTTCTAGAATTGTGAGAAAATACATTTCTGTTGTCAAGGACTGCCATATTTTATTTTGGCAGCCATAGCAAACTAATACAAGATTTTTATAATAGTCTGGTCAATAGTAGTTAGGTCTGAACTCTTCATAGTTGTTCCAGCAATAGATTGGGCCTTGGAAAAGTCATTAACTTTTGATCTGCTCTAGCTTAGATTTTTTTCCCCTTAAGAATATAGTTCTACCCATTAGGTGAAGATTAAAATGTGGCATTAGAAAAAGTTATCTAGTTAAGAATTTAAAATGTTAAAATTATAGTCAATTTGAGCTATTACCAATGAAGAATTTCATGATATTCCCTGGAGCTGATTGAAATGTAGAGAATCAGGTTATTTCTAAAGGTGATGCTGATTCACAACAACATTAAAATGCTTTGGCATTAGATAAAAATGAAGAACAACAATCAATAGTTGTCTCATAAATTTCATAGCAAAATATATTTGGGAGTAGAAGTCAGTAATTAGCTATGTGGCTTTGGGTAAATCATCTCATTTGGAAAATGGCAGAGAATAGATTAAATTAGTTTATGTCAAAACTAGTTCTTCAAGCTCATCTGGAAAGTTTTATTAAAATCAACTGTAATGAGGTTTATTTAATTTGTATACAATAATTTGTACCCATTTTACGTACAGTAGAAACTCCATAGTTGACCTCCTTCCTATACTGACCATGTCCCTAAATTGACCTAATTTTTATATACTGGAAATACACCACATGTACATACTAGTACAGTAGGCCTACTTCCTTGTGTTGACCTCTTCTATTTATTGACCAGTTTGTTATAGTTCCTGGAGTGGTCAACTTACAGGGGTTCTGCTGTATATAGTTTGATGAATCTTGACCAGGTTTGGCAAGCTTTTTCTGTAAAAGAGCCAGATAGTAAATAATTTAGGATTTGGGGTCCCATACAGTCTCTGTTGCATATGCTTCTTTTATATTTTTACAAGCCTTTAAAAATGTAAAAGCTATTCTTAGCTTGCTGACTATACAAAAGTGGCCACAGGCTGGATTTGGCCCACAGGCAATAGTTTGCTGACCCCTAGTTTTGTTTTGGCAAGTAGATACTTAAGTGTAACTAACCACTATCCCAAACAAGGTGTAAAGTATTTTTTATCATCCATAGATTTCTTTCTCGACTTCTTTACAGTCAGTCTTTCCTCAAGCTTCACCTTATATGTGTATAACCACTGATTTGGGGTTTCTGTCTCTATAGATATTAGTTTAAGCTGTTCCAGGGCATCATATATAAATGGAATTATGCAGGTACCTTTTTTGTGTCTGGTATCTTTTTGTTCAACATGTTTTTGAGAATCACCATGTCATTGAGCATATCAGTGATTGTTCTTTTTTAATGTTGTTCTTATCTGTTCTTTATATTTGAAGTGAGTCTCTTGTAGTTAGTGGATAGTTGAATCTTGCTTTTTTATCTGTTCTGATAATCTTTGCTTTTCATTTGGGGTATTTAGGGTATATTAATATAATATGACTAATTGGATTTACAGCTACTGTTTTTGTCAGGTCTAGAATTGACTTTATATGTTAAATTTACAAGCTGATATTTGGCCTGTTTATTGTTTCATGGATGCTGGCAGAAGACAGGCTAATCTGAGGTGTGAAGAGATTTGTCCAAGCCTATGCAACTAAGTCAGTGATGGACATTAGATTTGAACCTTGACCATCTAACCACAGACTTTGGGTTTTTAACCAAATTGCTATACCACCCCCTCCAAAAATGTGTTCTGCAGTAGATATAATAAATTTTTATTTGTCATAATATCAGTCATATTTATTTTTTTACATTTCAT
The DNA here is from genome assembly GCA_963573935.1 of Arctocebus calabarensis. Taxonomy (NCBI): domain Eukaryota; kingdom Metazoa; phylum Chordata; class Mammalia; order Primates; family Lorisidae; genus Arctocebus; species Arctocebus calabarensis. The sequence goes on along the minus strand of CAUYON010006032.1, from coordinate 14,909 downwards.
TTTATAATATAACCTCTTTCATATAGAAGATTTATATCTTTAATTTTTGTATTTCAGTCTATATTACACTTTTAGCACTTAATGGTTTCTGAACAGATGTTTAAGGAGGTATTTTTTCCTGTGATTATTATAAATGTTAAACAAGAATTCTAAAATGGGATTACCTAACTATAAATCACATATTTATAAGGTTAGAGGAATCAAAATGTAATTTTTGTTATATTTGTTTATTTTGTTGAATTCAAATGGCTTTATTTTGACAAATATTTAAAATGAGCAAATATTAAGTTTTTCTGAGAATAGTGCTGTGTACATTTATCATAGATAATTTATAAAGTAGAAAAACCTTATATAATGGAACTGTATCTTTTTTATTTCTATTATATTTTTCCTTCATTTTAAAGTTTATCAAGGTTAGATATACATCATTTAAAGACCTAAATATAATAGAAAGTGTTTAGTGAAAAACTGCGTTCACTCCTGCCTTTCCATTACCTTTTCTTTCAACTCGTCCTGATTTTCTTAGCCTTTACTTCCCTATCTCTGAAGACTGTATTTACAATACAACTTTAAAATTTTTCTTTAGCTTTTAGTATTATCTATTGATTTCTTCCGAAGGAAAATGAGTATTTTGCCCTTCTCTTGCTTACTTTAGGATGACCTCGTCTGTCTGCTTTGTGGTGTGGGGGGAATGGCATTTGGGGGATCCAATGGTTGAACGTTTACATGACTTCATTTTCCAGAGGCATCTGGTGCCACCAATTCCTAACTTTTTAAGTGCTAAATAATCTAAATCAGACTGCTTATTGACTTTTTCCAACACTGGCAGAGGTTACAGCTTTCTCTGCTTTTGTAAGTCCTCTTACCCATGCTTTTTTCAGCTTCTAGAATTTTCTGGTTATTTTCTCCTCTCCCTCTCTCTTTGTTGAAGGCTTATACCTGTTTTCAACTTTCTATTAAGAAAATTATGAAACCTATAGAAAAATTGAAATAATGGCACATGAAGATTCACATACTGATCATTAGATTCAACATTTGTGTGTATATATATATATATATGTATTCAAATGTTGGCAAAACGTAAGTTAATGTGTGGATGTGTGTGTGCTTTTATCTATGTATAGTGGTGGTATTGAATCGTTTCAATTAGTTGCATATGGCAAGTTATCTCTAAATATTTTAGCATGAATTTGTTTTCTCATACTACATTTATTGTTACACTTAGGAAAATTAATAGCAGTTAAAATGTCTTTAATTATTTTCAAAGTATCTTTAATAGCTAATATTTTTAAAGTAGAATTCAATCAAGAATTGAATTTGACTATTAGTCTATTACTAATAAGTCTATTTGGTTTCTTCTAATTTAGATCATTCCCCTAACTTTTATTTTTTCCTTATATGACTTTTTGAGTGGACCAGAGCAGTTGTCTTAATAATCTATTATTAATATTAAATTTGTCAGATTGCTTTCTCAAGGAGTTGTAACTATTCTTCTATTATCTGTATTGTAGTAAACTGGTGTTGGCCTAAAGGCTTAATTAGATTCAGGTTAAACATTTTTGGCGAGAATGTTTCATAAATAATTCTGTGGACTTAATATCACTTTAGAAAGTATTAGTGTCACTGTTAATGAAGCCAATTTTGACTCACAGGTTAAAGAGGTAGCCATCAGATCTTTCCATTGCAAAGATTTGTTTCTCCCTTTACAATGAGCAAATAATCTAAGGCATGACATGATACTTTGCCACCATTTAAGTATTCTGGTCCCTCAATCCTTTTACTTAGTAATATTAGCACACACAAATCATTCTTGCCTGAATCAGTTATTTTAATGAGTTTTGCAAAATAATATCTTTCTAATTTTATCATTTCTTTTACACTTATTAATGATACTCTCTGTAAAGCTTTTCTTTATTAAATAGGAATTAACTATAATTTTGACTAAAAAATACAGTTGGTGCTTGATTCTTTTGTTTTAATTACTAATTTTGGGAATAAGAAATTAGCATAATGGTTATGCCATATGGTGGCAAAGTTTTTCACCCTTCTCTTTCTCTCTCTTTTTTTCCCCTTGTTTTTGAGTGTAATCACTATGGATTCATGGATTATTAAAGGTCAACGTTAGTAATGATTTTTTCTAAGTTTTAAAATTTGCGTGATTATCACCACAATCCAGTTTTAGAATATTTCCATCACCTCAAAAAGTAATTTGTTTGAGGTCAATCTCTGCTCCCATCTCTAGCCCTAGGCAACCACTGATCTGCTGTCTCTATAGATTTGCCTTTTCTGGAAATTTCATGTAAATGGAACCATTCACTATAATGTCACTGGTGCCTGGCTTCTTTTGCTTAATATCTTGGTTTTTTTTTTTTTTATAATTTTATTGAATCATAATTGTGTACATTGGTGCAATCATAGGGCATGATGTGCTTCATATACAATCAGAAATATTTTGATCGTACTGTTACAGATAGCCTTTCTGGGCATCTACCCAGGAGGAAAAAAAATCCTTTTATCCTAAGGACACTTGCACTAGATGTTTGTCACCCAATTTACATCGCCAAAATGTGGAAACAACCAAATGCCCACCAACCCAGAAGTGTGTTAACAAGCTGTGGTATACGTACACTATGGAATACTATTCAGCCATTAAAAAATGAACACTTTACAGCCTTTGTACTAACCTGGATGGAAGTGGAACACATTATTCTTAGTAAAGCATCACAAGAATGGAGAAGCATAAATCCTATGTACTCAAGTTTGATATGAGGACAATTAATGATCTAGTACATGGTGGGGATGGGGGAAGGGGAGAGGAGAGAGAGAGGGAAGGAGGGAGGGGGGTGGGAGGAGGAAGAGCAGAGAGAGGGAAGGAGGGAGGGGGGTCTGGGTGTGTAACGCACCTTTTGGGGGCAAGACACTATTGTAAGAGGGACTTTACTTAACAAAGGCAATCAGTGCAACTTTGTTTCTTGCACCCTCAGTGAATCCTCAACAATAAAAATAAAATAAAATAAAGTAAAACTTACTTATATTCTACATGTCTATAGACCTGTAATAATTTTATATTTAAAATGCATATTTTAACTCCCAGAGTTATGAATAAAATGTAATACTAAGATATAAAAATAAACATCAGGTAAGTTAATTACACTATAAAGATGAAAGAGGACTTTATTCTCCCCAAATTGCAGAAATGAGAAACAAATAATCAGAAAGCAATGACAGGACAAAAAAATAAATAAATGGAAAGGCTGTAGGTTGAAACTGAAAGGTACATTTTTTATATGTGTATTGATGAGATATTCTAGTAAAAGAACAGATTATATAGAAGTATATAAAAATAAGTCCTAATTTTATGCCATCTACAAAATATACATTTTAAACACAAATAGCTTAGAAACAAAAAGAAATTATGAAGAAATATAGCATGGAAAATATGTAAAAGTTTTCCCTTAAATAATAATAAGAAGAGTAAAAGTAGACTTCAAGAGTAGTAATACTAGAGATTTACAGGCACATAATATAAAGAAAAAAACATTAATTTATTAAAAATTAACAACTAAATCAATCTGAAATGTATGTGCATTCACATAATAACAGACTTCAAAATGTATTATGCAAAAGTCACCAGAACTATTAAAAGAAGTAGAAAAATGACTATTCATAGTTGGCGACTTCTACATCCAACTTTTAGTGATGTATAAAATATGTAGGCAAACGTCTGTAGATTTAGAGGACTGGATTATACCACCATAGAAAATGAGCAAATTAACACATATAGAAGCATAGTGCCCATAAATGATACACAGTATTTTAAGTGCACATAGAATGCTAATAAAAATAAACTAAATGCCCAAAATGTTACAATAAATATTTTTAAGTAAATCTTACAAAATATGTTGCCCAAGAAAAACACAATAAAATTAGAAATTAGAAAGAATAAGAATAAGAAGCCAAAAATTATTAAATAATGTAATCATTTAAAATTTCTAATGAAACCAAAGATCAATGAAAAAAATTACAGGGAAATTGGAATACATTAAAAATATCTTACTGGAAAACCCCAACCCAAACATAAATTTAACATCCTAAGCTAAAAACATTACTTAGATGAACATTTATAGTCTTAACAAATATCTTAAAGAAAAAAAAACTAGGTAACTACAAAAAGTGATAACAAATAAAAAATTATTTTGAAACTGGAAATGTCAAAGAGAATTAAACACAAAGTAAATAGAAAGAAGCAAGTGATGAAGATGATGCAGAAATAAGGGAACTATTATAGAAAAGTAAAATAGTGAAACAGGGAAATCCAGACACTGCTTTCCTTCCACGGGTTAATAAATATTCTAATTCCCAGCATCTGAGCGCACGTGTTTGTTAAAGAATCAGGTGCGGAGGTGGGAGGGGAGAGAAATAAAAATGTGGAGGTCTGAGAAGGAAAGAGTGAAACACAGATTGTGTTTATCAAGCGCAAAGTCTTCACACACACCAAACGCTGAAGGACTATTGTGATTATTGTGCAACACATTATGCCCATAAAATAGGTGAAATGCCAAAAAGCCCTACTCTTTAAAAGCTCAAAACAATAGCATCAACAAGAGAAAAAATTGAAAATCTGAATACATCTACAACCACTAAAGAAACTACATTTTTAATACAAATCTCAAAAGGACATCTCTCTTTCCAGACTAAGTGTCCAATTCTATTTCATATTTCAAAATGAACTAATTCCAATAATGTACACACTCATTTAGAAAACATGGGGGAAAGGATGTCATTACACTAAAAAGCCAGTAAGGTTTAAATGTAAAAAGAAAAATACATTTCACCATGCCCATAAAATCTGTGTCACGAAACTATTAGATGCAGGGGATGTAGCAGCTGTTTGGTTTTGAAACTTCCCCTGAAATGTCTCCAAATAATCACAAAATCAACAGCAGTGCGAGAGGGCAGATTCAAAGTCATCTTCCACAGAGCATATCTGCAAATGAAGAGACAAACCAAATTTGTAGAAATAAAAAAATAAAGTATCCCATGCTACTGGAGCCTATGGGTGGTCGGAAGAGATAGTTTATGAGACTGTGTACGTGAGGAGAAGGGCACAGAAGTAGATACAGAGGGCAAATCTCAGAAAAGAAGAAAACTCGAATGAAACGTCTGGTGCTGAACAAAAGATGGGCTTGGTTACCGGGAAAGTGGCACAGCCTTGCAGGCATTTTTTTCTCAGGGAGAATTGGATATATGAGAAGGGATGGTACGCTTCAGAGAAGCGTCAGTGAAAGGAAAAAAGGAAATAAAAGGGAGATAGAAGACTTGTAAGGAATTAAAGAGAGTTCAGTCTTTAAAGCTCTGCTCCCCACCTTTCCCCATCAACATCGTACACAAAAGAAACTGCTCAGAAGAGGTACTGTCAGCCTCGGGCAGTGCTTATAAAACACTTAGGGATTAAAGAAAAAATCAGACTAAAAGTGCCAAGACAAGCATTTAGGCTCATGATTATTTTCTCAAAAACAAAAAACAAAAAAAAAAAAAAAGAAAGAAAAAGGAAAAAAATAACCAGAAAGCTGAGCAAATTGTTATGTCCAATGGAACTCAATATCCCCAAATTGAGAGCATTAAGACATATTTGAAAAAATCAACATGAAACAGAAAAATACAAAGAGGAGAAATGCTCAAAAAATAGAAAAGCAAATTAATAACTTTATGCAGCTAATAGAATAAAAATTTATATAAAGTAAAAATGTCTACAGTACAAAAACAAATACACAAAAATTGTTATGGGGAAAAATACCTTTTGCTCCTGTCAGATATATTAGAGCATTAAATGCACATTAAAAATAACAAAACAACACCAAAATAAATGAATACACAATCTTATTCAACAGCATCTAAATGTCTAGAAATATTCAAGTGAGCCTCATTACTGAGAGTAAAAAGAAAACAGATATAAATATCAGTTTATAACTGATTTTTTTACTTGACTATCATTCAAGATAACAGTTATATTTCAAGTATGAAAAATGTGTTTATGATGCGAGGTGTCTGAGAGATTTAATACAATATGCAGTTTGTCTCATGTATTGAAAATAAAGAAGAAATGAAGAAGAAAAATAGGAAGAAATAAAAAAAGAAAAGAAGGAAAGGAAGGAAGAGAGAGAAGTGCAATCTCCCAACAATACAGCAGAAATACATGTAGATGAATTACATTTAATTATTTGTTTTCCATTCTACCAACATTTTCTCAAGCAATATACCTTGCTTCTACAATATGTTTTAAAATTGTATTTTCTGAAATCCTCCTTTCAAGTTTTCCTTTTTGTGCCATTTTAAAATTTCTATATCTAATGCTAAATTAACTCAGTTTAAATGAAATGGTATCTGAAAATTCGAAGACAATTTGTTTCATAAAGTGCATGGAGTTGAGCAGGAGGGGACATTGCCCCTGAGAAGCACAGAAGTAAAAGCTTTCACTTTCACACATGGTCAAGGTCGCCCCTATTTAGAGTTGTAACGTGTGTTACTGAGCAGTGTAGGGCAGCTGCTGGGAGCAAACTTCTGTCCCATTTTGGGAGACAGTCTCTGCCACTAATAAAAAAAGTGGGTACCTTGGAAATGTTTAGTTTATGTCCGCAAAATTACACAAATACATGCTACATTGTGCAGTTTAAAGATATATTTAATAATTAACTAGTCAACTTTATTAGAAAAGTCATTCAGATTCCTGGGGAGTTGGGAGGGAGACGGGATGAAGGCAGTCTGGGACACTGGCATCTTATGAATTATTTGGCAAATCAACAAGAAATTATTTAAGAACATACTCTGTTCTGTGTCATTTAGGTGCCTCTTAGTCCCCCAGCTCCTCAGATCAGGGGTAGAGACAGAGCCATACCTGGCTTCCTCCTCCTTCTGCATAACTTCTACTTAACCGCTATACTTTTTTTTCTTTTTGCAGTTTTTGGCCAGGGTCACGTTTGAATCTGCCACCTCTGCTATATGGGGCCGGCGCCCTACTCCTTTGAGCCACAGGCGCCGCCCTTAACGCTGTACTTTCGAACCCTGCTGTTCAGGGTCAGAAGTCCAAGCGAGGACACAGAAGGAACTTCCCACTTTCTCTTGGTCTGTTCCCAGGCGTGCTCTGATTAATGTGACATAGGGCAAGAATCTAATTTCAGGGATTTGGCCTGAAAGTTAAGATGAAAAAAAAAAATCTTTCATTAGTAATGACATCAAATTATTGTTCATTAATATTTTGTATCCAGCAAGATTATTGCTTCTACTAGAGTTATTTTCTCAATTCCTAGAAATTCATTCATTTCTAAATTTCTTACTCATGCCTACAGAGCTGTCTTGTAAAGCTATGTCAATATTTAAACTGTTGATATAACCACAGATATATAGAATATAGATTGAGTGCAGGAATTTGTAATAAGCCTAACTTTCTGTTAACTTATCTATTTTTCTACCAGCCATTTACAATGTACTTCATATAAACCAACAGCATATTGGTTAAGAAGAGAAAGATTGAACATGTATGTTCTCGTGATTCCATTAAAAAGGACAAATAGTAAACCAACGATTACATTCTTAGGTATTTTCCCTAAAATATTATTTTTAAGACCTCATAAAGGTCAAGAAAGATTGAACATGTATGTTCTCGTGATTCCATTAAAAAGGACAAATTGTAAACCAATGATTACATTCTTAGGTATTTTCCCTAAAATATTATTTTAAGACTGGGAAAGGAGAGCTCATCTTTGGTTAAGGAGGTCAGAGATGGCTTTACAAGGACATGATTGAGCTGAGTAATGGGAATATCAAAGTTACATCCATCAGAGAATGAGGGAAGGGCAGTGTAGGCAATAGATATATAATACAAAAAAGCTTTGAGTTGTAAAATTACTGGCTAAATCGGGAAAATAAAAATGACTCCATATAGCTCAGGATAGAAGATTCAACGTGAATCAGAAGGAGTGGATCCAGGGATATAGTGAAGAATCCGATTTAGAAGGGCTTTATGCGATAATAAAAAACATGTTTTTTTTTTCAGAAAGAAAATCTGAAGTAATATTTATGTTTTGAATAACAATAATAACAAAGCATGCAACATTTACTGCTCATCTAGCATTCAACACTGCTAAGCATTTTTGTTTCTGCACTATCAATGGCCACAACAATTTTGCAATAAAAAGATAGAGAGTATTTCAGTGTGTGTTTTAAAACGTTACTTTAGCACTAGCATGGAAACAAGCTAGTGGGGAAAAGCAAGCCTGGCGCAGACATAATGATGTTCGTATTTCACTGGAAGCACGATTGTCCTTTTCCAGGGATATACAATGCAGAGTGGTGGGTTGGACAAGGTCCAGTTCTGATCCTGATTTGAGGTGCTGGCCATTTTTACTTCTGTGGGTCTTGAATTTCTTGCTAGTAAAGAAGGGAAATTGAACGAGAAGGTCTTCAAAGCACTCTGCGATTTAGTTTACTTTTTCCTGAAAGCAGACTAGGAGGCAATGATTCGGGAGCGGGTCATTTATTTGGAAAGTGATTCTAGTGGGAAAAGTGAAAACAGGAAGGAAAAATGTCAGCGGAGGATGGTGAGAGTTTCTGCTGTGGGCAGCGAGGGCTCAGCTCCCCGTGGGGTAGGGGCAGGGGCTTCTGAGGGATCATTTTACACGCAACGCAAAATAGCCCAGCGTGGAAAAGGAACCTGGGATATTTATCTGCTAACTTCTGTTTGATGATTGCCTCTGGGACATTAACTGTCCTGCACTTCTGAGTTGCCCTGTCATGGGCTGACTAAGCTACCTTGACACTGGAGAGAATCTTCAGGAAGAAAAGTAGAAAGACATCTGTATATGAGGTGGAATGAAACTGGTGTGACTGGGAACTGTTCCATGCAGCTGGGCAGAAAAGGAACTTTCATAAATAGTCCAGGAAGACACAATAACACCTGCTACATTTTTCTTCCAATGTTTCCACAAGCCTGTTTGATCTTTGCCTCTTCGGTGTGGCTTTAGGCAGACCAGAGGTGTTTGTGGCTTTAGGCAGCCCAGAGCATCAACCAGCAATTACTCCTGTTCCTGAGAACAGGAACAGTTCAGGTGAGCCCCAGCACTGCTCAATTAAGTTTAGCCTACAGCTGCCCTCTTCCATATTTTAAGTTGAGCCTGAACGATTCTGGAGCATACTGAAATGTGAGCTAAATGTGTACACACGCTGTAACCTACTCTTCCGTCAGTCACCAAGTTGCAGCCAATCAACACACGTCCAAACAAGGAGAACGCCAGGATGGAACAACCAGCCTGGCTGTCCCCTTCCTCACTTTCCTGTATCACTTCCCTTCATCTGCCTTTCAGAAATTCTAAGTGGAATCTCTCTGAACCTGGTCTGGTTAACGGGCCTGCCAAATTTGCGAATACTTCTTTGCTGAGTTAAACTCTGCATATTTCATTTGTCCAGATATTTTGTCTTTGATCCCAGGGTCTCAGATACGGGAAGTGAAGCAGCATTTCTAGCAACCCAGCAACTTTGAGAGACCGGTGTGACCCCTGCTAGCCTCCTGGTGTCTGATGCTCTCTGGCAGCAGGTCCGGACTGTGGGAAGTTCCCTCTTATATTCCAAAGCTTCTCAGGTTTGTGTTTTGAGCCATGTAAGTTTGTTTGAACAAATTTTTGGTCCAAACTGGGTGCAAAGTTATGATCAAAACTGAATTGGGCTCAGGAAGAGATTGGTTTAAATGATTTATTTATTTATTTATTTTATTTTTGCTTAACTGATTTAGATACATTTTAAGGTCTCAGATATCCCACTGGGCAAGACAGAAACTCAGTAAATGTCAATACTTTAGAGGGCGCTAACTATGGCTTTCTGGAATTCCTAGGAATTTTTATGTACTTTCCCCTTCGTCTCTTTTCTTGCTCATATAAATATAGAAAAATCACTGGTTAGTTTGATCAAGGGGATCTGAGAACCAAAATCGAGATTCAGTGTTAAAATTGGGTCCTCATTTCTGAAGGACTGAGCACCTCACCTTCTGGCTATCCCAACATTTGCACACATAAGTATGAGACCCCAGAAGCAACAAACGCTCAAGGAAAAGGCAAAACCTTAATATATCGGGTTGGTAGTCAGTCTGTTCCTGGTACTTGGTATGCTCTTGACTGAGGAATGACTAGACGCGTGAAAGCAAGACCAGCACCAGGACAGGTTTATTGAGGAAAAGCAAAACAGGTTTATAGAGCAAGAACAAGACACATTTGCCACGGACAACGAGTAAGCCTCCTGTTGTAACAAAAGGCTCTGGTTATGGTTGGGGGTCCTGTTTTATATTGTCTAGATTGGGCCCTCCTTGTGGTCCAAATATCACCATGGAACCACTTTGATGACAGCTAATGGCATGATAATTAGTCTTCAGTTGCTCTGGGTCACTTTCCACACCTGGGCTGCCTGCCCATGGGCTGGAGAACTCGCTGCATTTGCAAAAGAGCAGGTGTTTCTCCTTCTCCCAGCTGTGGGCATTACTGGGGCGACATCAAGGTGAGGCAGCATCAATGTGTGGCATGTGTGCTTGTCCTTCAGCCCCACCCCCCACCCCCCAGGTGCTCAAGGAGGCACCAAGCAAGGAACCTGCCTGGAAGGGGCAGAGACGAGACACTCACTATCTAGCAACCAAAGATCACTTTATCACAGTGCAACATTTCAAATGAATAACATTGCTGATTGAGAAGAGCTTTAAAAAAATAAGTCATTTTAGTCTCATCCAGGGATATCTAAATGATGTGCCAGATTTTCTAAAGAGATTTCAATATTTTTATTCTCTGTTTTAAAAGACTATAATGACAAATATAAATCTCATAAATTAGATGATAAAAAAAATTAACTAACCCTTTGGCTTAGTTACTTGCCCAAATGATACTAACCTTTTGGCTTAGTATCTTGCCCAAAAATGAAATAAAAGAAAAAAAAATGAGTAGCTCCTGACTTAAAGAAGGCTTGCCTTATTCCAGATGTCTCCTTGTTGAGGCCCAGCATAGAAAGTGATTTCTTTACACTATTTATTAAAGGGGTCTGGGATGAAGTCAGAACTTTCACCAGGAAACAAGCTAATTTGAAAAAAAGCACACCTCTACCTAACTAGATGTGTCTCCAAAATACATTCTGGCATTTACCTTGCTGTTTTGAAGACTTTTATTAAAAATAGAAAATTACATCTATAAAAGAAATCTCCAAATTTAATGGCATATCCCTGTCTGCATTTGAACACTAGAACCCTAGAAGACAACCTCGTTTTAAAGTGCATGTCACAAATCTCACCATTGTCTAAGATACTCTCCTGGAAATCTTGTCTTGAGTAAGCCTTTTCCTTAAGCCTCCATGGTCTCAGTGAATAATAATGTTTAGATCTAAGTTCTGTGCCTTTGAGGCGTAAATTTTTACTTAAGAAGTCATGTCTTTAGAAGAACAAATCTCAGATTTTCTAGTGTCTGGGACTAATCCTAAATTATGTTGTGGGTTTTCTTGCACTGGCTGGTGGAGAGGAGAGGATAAAGGAAAAATGAGAAGATGAGACACAAGAGAAAGTTTTAAAGTTGGTTCAAGAGGCTATTTTGTCTTTTGTAGGGAGGATCATCAAAATAGCCTCAGGTTTTAGACTAGTTTTGTTTTTATTTTATAAATGATGGCTTTAATTATAAATGTCATAAAGGAAAGACAAATAATTATGATTATGTTTTTTGCTGTGTTTGTATTTTTTTAACTCTGTTTATTGGATGGATTACATTTCATTTTTACTCTAAGGTATTTCTGAGCTGAACACAAACAGAACATGAGAGTGTAAACACAGTCTGGAGTAGGATGTCAGAGAAGACTACAATTAGGCTACTGATACAAATTATAGGAGTAACGATTAGCACTCAAGAAGTCTTGTGCTCAGATGGAAGGATTCTTTTGGCTATACCAAGGTGACAGAAAAAAGAAATACTTTCTTACTATCTGGTCTGGAAGTAACTCTGGCTGTCTTTATAGAGATTTAAACATTTTATGTTTAAAATATTCACTCTCCTTGAGAGGACAAGTCCATCCAAGTGAGCCTTACCTGTTCAGTGACCTCTGCAGTAAAGCCACGCTGTGAGAAGTGTGTAGTTTCAATAAGATAATTTCTTGAGTTTCTTAATGAGCCCACAATGCCTTTTGCACTGGACTTAAGGTCTCTTAAATCTACTTTTCTCTAGATTCTGTTCTTTTATATCCATCATCTATAGTTTTTTTAATTTAATTTAAAATTTGCTTATTACTAATAATTAAATATTAGTTTTAAATGTATTAAATTATTATGAACAATATAAATACATCAAAATATGACTCTTCTATTATGTACTCCCACATGCACCCACGTTCTAGCTAACATTTTTTTAGTATTTGATAGTCCATAAGGAAAAAATAAACTATTGAAACTTGACAAGTAAAATACCTTATAAAATTGTAAAATCTGCTTCTGTCTGTATGTCTTTATGTTTATATGTGTCATAAGTATGTGATGTTTTTAGTTAATTTCAAAGAAAAGTCAATGACTTAAATATTTTATCAAAAAATCCAGGAAGTAACTAAGTTTTTTTTTTTTTTTTCCTCACAAAACTTTATTAAATTTTGGTAAGTAAAAGTAGTTTAAAATTGTTGGCAAATACAATTAGAAAGCTCGGCACTTGTCCTTCAGGCTGCATCAAAAGAATGAGCACAAGTAGTTCATGCGAAGGAAAATTAATTTGCTGGCAGATGAGGAGAAGGGCACACTTGCTCTGTGAGCACCATGGTCCAAGACAGAAGCAGAAATACAGAGCTTTTAAATGGAGGGCTTTCTGATTCAGGATAGTGCTGGAGTGCGAAAGTGTTTACCTGTACTGTACGGTTCTGAATTCTATCTCACCTCCAGTGAAGACAATTTCATAACCTCCTCTCACTCTGACCTCCTGGATCTCCTGGACCTAGACAATTCCAACAGTTCTGCTGAGCCTTCTCCTGTGTACAAAGAACAAATGAGATATTTTTAGCTAATTTTAACTTCCTTTCCCCTCCTGACAACTGGCCTGAGGCAGGGATGCAATTTTTAGTTCTCAGCTTTAAAAAGACAAAAAGCATTTTTACCCTTTTTCAGGCCATTCCCTCTGTTACATCTTCAGAATTGCCAGTATCATATATAATATAGACATTTTGCCTGTTCCTAATAGTCAAACAGGTTAAGGGTGTTTTAATGTTTTAAGGTCATAAACATTTGCTTCTATACTATTTTTGACATTTGTTGGATTTGTCTGTGAGATTTTTGGTTTTGAGCCTCTAGAATATGGGGTCTGCCTACGTGGCTACAGGAAGGCCTGATAGTGTGTGCCTGTCTTACATCACCGTACGCAGGAAGAATCAGTCCCAATATGGCCATACCCTTCCTTAGCCCAGACTTAACTCTTCTGCAATCCGGAAGTAGCTAGAAACTCCAAGTGATCTCTACACAGCTTTGTTCTTTGTCCTGAGCTCTGTACTTGGTATGTCAAGGCAGGACTGCATGAGTCTTCAAGTTGTTCTGGATGACACATGGCTACTTGAGATGCCAAATGACTAGGGAAGTCATTAGAAAGGGTACTTGTGTCATAGTTTCAAAATTCTTTCAGTAAATTAAAAGCTTAAAGTCATGTTATGTTAAATTAAAAACATAATTATAAAATGTCTGAATCATTTCTACATAAGTTAAAATACTGAAATTTTAGTTATTAAACAAAAGTTTAAGTTTAAGTTTTTATACTTTGGCATCTTATTTTTATATGGTATAGAGAACATAAATATATTCTGAACTGTTAAAAAACAAACACTTGATACTGATATAAAACAGTTCAAAATTATATTATACTTTTCACTAGAAATTAGGATTACTAAAAGTTCAAATTGTTAAGATATATAATTAAAACTACAGTAGAACCTCCATTGTTGACCACCTACCTACGTTGATCACCTCGTTAGGTTGATCGGTTTTCATAATTGAGACATGTGTCACATGACCATGTGTATGTCAGTACAGTAAGCTTAGTTTCTTATGTTGATCACCTCTATAAAGAACTAAAAAAGATACACATACTTATGTACACAAACATTTGGAAAGTAATAGAAAAATTTTTTTAGAAACTGTGAAAGTTTATGGAAATGTCTTATGGTCAAAACTGAGATTGGATGGATTTGTTTATAAAGTTTTATTAAAATTAACTTTAGTATTGATAATACTCTAATACAAAAGTAAAATTTAAACAAGAGATTTTGTATGTTTTCTTTTTTTCTTTCTTTCTTTTTTTTTTTTTTTTTTTTTTGAGACAGAGTCTCATTTTGTTTCCCTTGGTAGAGTACCATGACATCATAATTAACAACAACCTCAAACTCTCGGGCTCAAGCAATTCTCTTACCTTAGCTTCTTGAGTAGCTGGGACTATATGCATTCACCACAATGCCAAGCTATTTTTTTATGTCTTATATAATTTTTTAATTTATTGCTTTTTATTTTTTATTTTTATTCAATGACAATTGTGTACATTAGTGCAATCCGGGGCACAATGTGCTGACTTCATATACAATCTGAAATATTTTCATCAAACTGTTTAACATAGCCTTCATGGCATTTTCTTAATCACCATATGAAAACATTTATATTCTGCATTTAGTAAGTTAGATAGAGACTTTACCTCTTTCATGTTTACATGGATGGAGCTGGAAAATATTCTTCTTAGCAAAGTATCTCAAGAATGGAAGAAAAAATATCCAATGTACTCAGACCTACTATGAAGCTAATTTATAGCTTTCATATGTAGGCTAAAACCCAATTGTAGCACAAGAATATGGGGAAAGGAGGGCGATTGGTGGGATGCCCAGCTACT